>VXBN01010188.1:172372-201826 GCA_013397395.1 Sinosuthora webbiana | reverse complement strand
CCCCCCCCCCCCCCCCAAAAAAAAAACAACCAAAAATCAAACCCCCCAAAAAACAGCCAATCCACCCCAAAAAAACCAAACAAAAACAAAAACAAAAACAAAAACAAAAACAAACAAAAAACCCAAACAAACAAAAAAAAAAACCAAAACGAACAACCAGAAAATCCCACACAAAACCTCCACAAAAGCCTCACGATCTTGGATTGTCCTTTAATAAATCAGGCTTTGGTTTCTGTGTGTATTCAAAGGGGAAGTTGGAAGAATTCCTGTCAGGGATTTCCAGCCCCAGGAGGGTCAGAATTGCCTTTGCACAAGTTCTGCCCCTCCAGAGCAGGGTTTGTTCCTCCCCAAAACTCACTGTGAGAGGGTTTGGATCCGGATTTAGAGCCAGATTTAGATCCAGATTTAGATCCAGATTTAGATCCAGATTTAGCTCCAGTGGGACCAAACCTGCAGTGACCCCAGAACCTGCTGCTCCCCTGGAAATTCATTATAAAAAACACCATCTTGAAACTTTTTGTTTCCTTCTTCTGAGGGCAAACTGTTGAAAGCTGTCTGGACAGGGGGGCATTAATTAACAATCTTTGCCTTCCACATCTGGGAGCTCCGAGGTGAATCAGCTTTAATTAAATGTTCTTCACACCTCCAGAAGCAGCCCAAGCATCCTGGTGCTGATATTGAATGTGGGATTTCCAAAATCCCGCCTGGTTGATCTCCTCTGCCCACAGCTGACAATTCTCAGTGGTGTCTGAGCGTTGTTTGTAAATTAAATTGTTGCCTCACGTGATGCTCAGGCAATGGGCAGGGAGGGAGCTCAAAAAAATCCCAATCCTGCTCCTTCCCACCCACTTTTTTCTTCCCTTTATGCAACCATTACTCAGGGAATTGAAAGAAAAGAAAACAGAGGGAACAAACAGGGAATTCCTCTCGGCTTCTGAAAAGGGCGGAATTAAGAAAAAATAAAAAAATCACAAAATGCAGAGGCAGGAAATTCTGAGCCAGAAGTCAAAGGCTTCATGCAGATGCTGCAACAAAGTTTAAGGATCTTTTTATGGGAATCAAATGGAACAATTCCTTTGTGATGTTTCTGTTCACCAGTGAGGGTGGGAAGGGCTCCCTTCAGGCCGCGGCCTTCCCCATCTCTCTACAAAGGTCCCTGGGTGGGAAATAAATGAGATTTTTTGGCCTCACCAGAACTTTTAATCACTGTGGGTGCTTAATAAAGTGGTGTTCCATCCATTTGGAGCTTTCAGTGCTCGGAATTACCCTGTGGCAGGCAGTGGGAAAATAAAGCTGTTTGCTTTGTGCTCCTGATTGGGCGGGAATATGAATCACGGGGTGCTGAGAACACTTCAGATTGCGTTGAAATGAAGTTATTTGGTATGAAATACTGAAATTATGGAGAGTGAAACCTTGAACGTTTTGTTACGGTGTTTAAAAGCCATAAAGGAAATGGGGTGAGGAGGTAAAATCAAGAGATTTTTAAAATCAAGAGGCACCAGGTAATGTGGAATTGGCTCCAGGAGGGCCTGCTAGGAGTGGGATGTTCTCCCTTGACCAAAAACTCTAAAAACACAACAAAAAAGGCAGGGACACCTTCCACCATCCCAGGTTACTCCAAAGTCTGGCCAGTCTGGTCTTGGACACTTCCAGGGGCAGCCACAGCTGCTCTGGGCAAAAGGATGTGAAAGAATTGATAGGAATGTAAAATAATTAGTGGGGCTGATGCTTTCTTGCAGCTTCTGGAAGCCTGGATGTAGCCCTGGTTCCATTCCTGAGGTGTTTTGGTTTTCTGAAATTCTTCTCCCAGGGAATTTTCTGGAAACAGGAGAAATGTTTTTGTAACTGTAACTTTGTCATTCATTCCTTTCCCCAGGAGGGACTTCTCCTTGCTGTCCCTCTGCTCTGACCAATGTGAGTGAAGAGGTTTGTCTTTGTGTCACCAATCCAATTGGTCAGTGTGAAATGGTATAAAAGGGAGACACATCCCAGAAATAAAGGAGTCATTTTCAGCCCTCTGAATCTCAGTGTGTGTGTCGTTGTGGTGTAAAACAGAGTCACCTTTATTTAGGCTTTATTTAGGGTGCACCCACCCTGCTGGTGGGACCATCCCCCAGGAAAACCTTCAGCCCCACCTTATTCAGAACCTTTATGGACCAAAGACAAACATCACCCTTTATTTATTTATTTTTTTATCCTCTACAAGTCAGAGCTCCCTAAATTGTTCCTTGTGGGTCCCTGGTGGTTCCTGTGGTGTTCTCCATGGGTGGAGAACTGGCTGTTCCCACAGGATCAGCTGCTCCTCTTTTATTTTCCCCACCACATCCGCGGGGCCGTGTTGATCTCAGATGTTTTCTGCGTGCTCCATGTGCGGCTCTGTCACCTGATCATCCACGGGGGGAGGTGGTGAAAGGAGAAAAGGAACTGAATTTTTCCTAATCAAACAAGAGCCAGGTCCAGGAGGGGAAACTTCCCACTAAAAGCGTGCACCGCGCTTAGAAAAATTACTAAAAATCTCCTTCTAATCCTCCTCAAAGATCAATCTCTTAATCTTTCTGCCAGTGGAACTGACTAATCACCTGAATAGGATTTAAAGCCACTGAGACACTGACAAGATTTTAAGCTGGGGATAATTTGCAGGGGCTTTGTTTGGTTTGGCTGTTCTTAATTGTCCAGCAAAGCTTCCCTTTCTCCGTTTCTTGATTTATCATTTCTTCAGCTGGAAGCAGAAATGAGGAAGCCAAAAAAAGCTGTTGTGGTGTTAATTACAAGTGCAACAGCTGGAAAACTGTTTAGGAGATAAAAATCACTCCAGACTTTGCGATCATGTGGATTTTTGAGGTCTGTTTTTAGTTGGTTTTAGTCAGTTTTGCATAACAAATACAAGTCTGGAACCTCAGGCTACTGCACTCGAGTCTCCTTCCCCGTTTGGGAGAAGAGTTTCCTGCTCATAACACATTCAATCTCTTCCTTAGGAGATGATGAATTTGGAATTGGCATTATATATATTTTTTTTTTTTTTTTTTCCTGGATTTGGTTTTTTTCCCTTTTCTCAGCACCAGGGCTGTGTTTGACCTGGGTGCCCTCAGCAGGAAACCTGCTGGAGTTCCAGGTGCTGCACAGAGCTGGGCCTGCCTGAGACCCTCACCCAGTGAGGGCTTGGATCACTGATCCCATCGTTGGGGACATTGCAGGAATAATCCTGGATACAAGGAATTACTGAGGGCTTGGATCACTGATTCCATGTCTCTGTCATGGCAAGGGTGTCACTGGATGGGATTTCAGGCCCTTTCCCACCCAACCCATTCCAAGATTCCATGAGTTGCAGGAGCATTTCGGGATTTCAGGAGCTGCACATCCTGCTCCCCGATGGCTGCTGTGCCTCAAATCCCAGCTGAAGGGTTTTAAATGCTGTGCCTCTTCTCGTTCAGCATTTGGGGATCTCAAAACAAGCTCTGGATCCCAAAGGACACTGACTGGGCACCCGGGACTCACACAGCTTGGAACCTTTATAATCTACTTTTTCCTGGAAGCTCTGAAATAACAAAAGCAGAAGCCAAGCTGCAGCACCCTCAGTTTTCACATCCCTAAGTGATTCCTTGCATCAGTGTTGACTTTGAGGAGGATGATCCAAGCACGGCAGTAAAACAAGGAGAGGCAGTTCTGGATTTCTTAAAGAGGGAACTGCTACACTCCAGCCAAGGCACAAATCCCTGCCACGTTTCCAAAAGGTTTTTCCTTCCCCAGCAGGAACACAGTCAGGAAAAACGTGATTTTATCCCCGGTGTGCTCTTGAAGAGTGAACAGCGAGAAAAACCATCTCTGGAAGGGAAGCAGGGCTAAAAATGGGCTGAAAGAGACCCAGTGCCACAGGAAAGGATAAACTTTAAATACTGATAAGGGCATTAAGGCCGTTTGTGCGTGTTTGCACCTGAGGCTGGGAAATCCGAAATCAGGGAGAGCAGAAATCTGTGGGGTTTGGTCCTCCTCGCTCCCCCTCCTGCCAGACACAAACAAACCCCTTAATTGTCGGCAAACCCAATTAATAAACCCAGAAAGAGTTTTGTGTCATTCAGCTCCCCCAGAGGGGCAGAACCCCTGAGCTCCAGCCCAGCCCTGCAGCCACTCACACTCTGCCGGAGGAAAGGCTCCCCTTCCCGAGGGATGTTCACAGCCCCACACAACCCCAGGATGCCAGAGAATTCCAGGTAATCCCAGGATAATGCCACACATTCCTGCTGCTGCCGTGAATCCCAAATGTCCAAACACCTCCTGCTGAGGGGCACGAAAGGATCCAACTCCAGCTCCAAGAAAACCTGAGGAACATCCTGCAGGAAAAGGGCTGAAAATCCCTGGGTCATTAACAGCTGTGAACGTTTAACCCGGGGAAGAGGAATGAATTCTAAACAAGAAGCCATGAATGCTGAGAATCCTTCAATTTAAGCGCTCACCCGTTTTTTGGGTTGATTTTTTTTTTTACCCACAATTTTTTTCACTTTCCCCCTCTCCCTCCACCACCAGCCCCTGGCAGAGATTTTATTGTTGGAGGATGTCATCGGGGCTGCTTCAGATCTGTCAGAAATAATCTTCTCATCTGCCAGCTTCTCCCGGGGAGGAGATGAGCTCATGTTCCGACTGACAAGATGTGCTGAAGAGCCTGGGCTTCCTCGGAGCCTGCGAGGAGCTGAAGTTTTCCCCCATTGTGAGAATCCTGTCAAAGTTGGCCCCTGCAATTTTCCTAATGACAGCTGCTGTCAGCCGAGGAGGGGAAATTATTCTGTTCAGCTGGGAATGCTGACAGGAACTGCAGAGAGGGCCTGGGCACTGGAGGAAAGATAAAAGGGGAGCAGGTATTTTTAAGGGAAGGTGTTGTAAATTCACCAAGCGCCCCTAGAAAGACTCAATTCGAGGTATTCTCGGCCTCCTTCCAAAATCCCGGGGAGTTATTTACTCTGGCAGGAAAGGAGTGACACAAAATTAAATAAACCTCCTCGGGGATAATGTTTGAGACACCCAGCCAAGTTCACAGAGGTGTTTTGGTGTCTGTGGTTGCACATTTTGACACCGTTTTCAAGGGCACAGTGCAATTGGGATTGTCCAGCTCCCACGTGCTTTCAGCAGGAGATCTGAAATTATCTGAAATATTTTTTAAAGCCATTAAAAAAGCTTCATTAGGTGCCTGTGTGCATTTTTTGAACCTGTTTCCACTCTTTCCTACGGTAAAGGGGACTCAACACATAAATTTTCCAATTGGAGTTTTCCTCTGAAGGTCCAGTGGTGCTGAGATGGGTCTGGTCTCCCTCTGGGAATCCAGTGCACACAGGCTGTGCTGCTGTTCTGGATCCCAGCTTTGATCCAGGCGGGAATGCTGGGCTCCTCCCCCTGGGTGGAGCCTCTCCCCGTGGGATGATGGGATTGTATCAGCCCTGCAGTGAGCCTCGATGGCCCATGGACAGCAGAGATCCCCTGGGGGGCGGATGCGTCCTGGAAGGGATAAAGAACACGGCCCCACCTGGTTTGAACAGCAGATCTCCCCCCAGAGTTATAGGGACAGGTCCTGGAAGGGATAAAGAACTCTGCCCCAGCTGGTTTGAACAGCTGGAAACTGAATAAAAACTGCTGGTTCCATCTCACATTGTAACCCAGGACACCCAGGCTGCTCCGAGCCCCGTGCAGCTGGCCCTGGGACACTTCCAGTCCATGGCAGGGAGCCTCGAGCTCTGGAGTTTCTCCGTGGCCTCCCCTGCACCTGCTCCAACCTTTCCTCTCCCCTTCCCCCGGCAGGATGAAGGCTGATGGATCCGGGAGGCAGCCTGGGCAGGACCCTTGTGGCTGTCACCAGGCAGCACTGACAGAACGAGAGGACACAGCCTCGAGCTGTGCCGAGGGAAATTTAGGTTGGATATCAGGAAAAAGTTTTTTATGGGAAGAGTGATAAAGTACTGGAATGGTCTGCCCGGGGAGGCGGTGGAGTCACCATCCCTGGATGTGTTTAAAGAAAGATTGGGTGTTATCATTACGATTTGGGATGGCTCAGAAAACGATACGTGAACTCCGGTTCTTCAGAGGGCGTTATAGCAAAGATTTATTGAAAGACAAACTCTTTTATGCAGCGTCTTGGTACGATCAGTGTGATTGGTCACTTAGAGCAACATCTTCTTGTAAACATCCCTAGCAGTGAACAAGGTGGGAAAACACCAGGTGTCAGGAGGAGGAGATCTACAAGAATTGTTCTGGGCTCCTCCTCATGATTTCCCAGGCAAGAGTGAGTGTTGTGTGCTTGGCTTTCCCACAGGCTCCAAGCCACTGCCTGGGGCCTAAAAATCCATGTTCTGACCACTGTCAGCTCCCACAGGGTGTGGCACTCGGGGCCAGGGTTTAGTTGAGGTGTTGGGGCTGGGTTGGACTCGATGATCTTGGAGGTCTCTTCCAACCTGGTGATTCAGTGATTCTGTCCCCGGGTGAAGGTCACTGTGCAAAACCATCAGCAGAACCGGTTTTGTCAGTGCCTGATCCTCAGCACACAGACCCCAGGCAGCTCCAGGAACATTTTCCCTTCCCTTAATTGCTGAGAGGACCTTGCTTTGATCAGGGACTGCTGATCTGAGGGCGGCAGGTTGTGTTTTACACCACACACTGGAAATAAAATTATTAAAAATATCCCAGTCCCGGCTCCTCGGAGCCATCTCTGCGGAGTGGGAATGAGCACACATGTTCCAGGGAACAGTTTTCTGTCGCAATGTGCAATTTCATTAAAACTTCAAGCATTTCATGGAAACATTTCTCTGCTGGCAGAGCGACTTTATAATTCAAGACATCTTGTTCAAGGGTTCCCACTTCATTCTGAGAATATTCCGATATTTGGTGGTGTTGAGACGGAATAATTTTGTTTTGCCATTTGCAGTGAATTCATTCAGTGTTTATATTAAACGAACACATCGCTCTGATTATGTGGGGGTTTATTTTTGAAAGTTTACCCCATAAAACAGATTTGGTTTGTGTTTGGCTGAAAAAGGGATGACAAAGCACCTCATTCCAGCCCGTCCTTGAAACACACACCCACAGCCTGCAGGGAATTCCAGCCCTTGTGCTGCTTGTTCACGGTTTTTTGGGGAGGCACGTGGGGATTTTGGGGGCAGTCTGGGCTGTGCTGGATACACAAAACCCACAGAATTAAAGGAATTAAAGCCCTGCACAGGCAGGACAAAGCAGAGTCAACATCTGTGCCCCACCCCAGCGCGGCAGCAGGGAAAGCCTGGGGTCCTCCTAAAACAGGAATTAGTGCAACGGAACCAACCTGGGCGTTTATTTTAGACCAGTTAGAACCAGTATCAACCTGGTGGGATTAAGTGGGAGCAGCTGATTGGAGCCGAGCAGGCTGGGAGAGCGGGGAATGTTCACCTGGAGAAGGGAAGGATCCAGGGAGAGCTTCCAGCACATTCCAGGCCCTAAAGGGGCTCCAGGAGAGCTGGAGAGGGACTGGGGACAAGGGATGGAGGGACAGGACACAGGGAATGGCTTCAAAGCTGTGGAGAGTAGGATTTGATGGGATATTGGGGAGGAATTCCTGGCTGTGAGGGTGGTGAGGGGCCAGGATGGAATTCCCAGAGGAGCTGTGGCTGCCCCTGGATCCCTGGCAGTGTCCCAGGCCAGGCTGGAGCACCCTGGGACAGTGGGAGGTGTCCCTGTCCTGGCAGGGGTGGCACTGGATGAGCTTTGAGCTCCTTCCAACCCAAACCACTCCACATCTCTGTGCCAGTTCTGTTTCTCATCCTCCAAAAATGCTCTTAATGTACCCGTTCATTTTTCTCAACTTTATTCAGGTTTTCTTTAAAGAATAATTCATATTCAGTGCAGAATGGTTATAAAGTGCGAAACTCATCAATTATTCAGGTTATTTATGCAGATTTTAAAGTCAGAGACATTATGTGGCTTTCTCTCTTTTAAGAGAATTTGAAAAGGGATTTAAGGGGAGGAGAACATTTTCCTGAGCTGAGGTTGGAGTTCAGCTCTCTGGGATTGTTCTGTGTGTTTGAGTTGTTTGGGTTTGCTGTGTGTTTTCCAACTGCCTTCAGAGAAGTCAATAACGAGGTGACTCAAACAATCAGCCTGAGCTGGAAGAGCACCAAAACCCACAGGATTTGGATAATCTGAGTGTTCCTGCCGCCTGACCCCGTGGGCAGAGCACAAAACAGGGACGCAGCAGCCACCAGTTGAATTCCCAGCTCGGATTTTCCCTGGAATGATTTCACCCGCTCCTCGTTATTTCCCTGTAAACTGTCATTATAATTATTATTAATAATAATAATTGTTAATACATTAATAATATTAATAATAATAATTATAATAATTATTGCCCACTGCAAAGGTGTTAATTGAGTTAATTTAACCGCCATTCAACCAGCTGATGCTGATGTTTGGATTCAATCTTGATGAGGGCCAAACCGTTCCCTCCTGGCAGATTCTGCTTCCCTTTCTGTGCCCAAACCCCTGCTTTGGGCAGAGATCAGCCCTGCCTGGGGCCCTGCTGGGAAACCTTTTCTATTCCCGCCCTTCAGGTGAGAAACCCCAGAAACAGAGGCACAGAACCCCTTTTATGGTGGTTTTTAGGTGCCCATCACAGGACAGAGCGGGGAGGAACCAGAGCCTGGCTGGGGACAGGTGGAGCAAAGAATAAATCAGTGGCAGAGACAGGAAACCCTTCCCTTCTCTCCCAGAGCCACAAACTGGCAGCTGGAAGGAAGAATTCCTGTGGCTGTGAGTGCTGAGGGTGCTCAGCACCCGCAGGGACTGTTCATTATCCAGCTGCTCTGGCCCTGAGGTGATGAGGATCCCATCCTGTGCCGAGCAAGCGTTGGAGCAACTGGGATTGCTCTGCCTTGGATAATTGTGTTTGTTTCTCCCCGTTAAATTTACGGGCTCTTTTATGCCTTCTCCCCACGTGCTCGCGGATTTTCCAGGGCAATTTGCAAAATAACCCTGGTTGCTCTTTCAAGCCCCTTTTCAACATGCTGTCTGCAGGAAAAAAAACCAAAAACAAACAAACAAACAACCCAAGGAAAAGCAACTCCAAAATGGCATTTGGAGCTGGCAGCTCATGGCACTGCTCTCCCACATCCGTGTGGTTCCTGTCCTCTGCAGTTCCTCTCCCACATCCATGCAGTTCCTGTCCTCATTAATTGGAAAAATCTCTTTATCCTGAACGTTTGTTTGTGTTGGTGCGTGACCAGAAGGTGCCTTGGTCACTTTACAGAGTGGTCATTTGCTAAATAATGCAAAAAACCACTCACATTTATTTGTTAAATAACATTTATTTGTAAAATAACACCCTTCTCTTTTGGTTTATTTTTCTCCCTTTTGGTTTATTTTTCTCCCCTTTGGTTTATTCTTCTCCCTTTTTTTAGCAGACTGGCTCTGGATATTCCCATTATTGCTGCTGCTGGGCTGGCAGGACAAGCCCAGCTCTGCAGCAGTTTGCAGGAGCAACGTGAGCGCGCTGACAAGAAATCAATCTCACTAATAAAATTAGCTGAGTTTCGCTTACTCTTTCGCACAACTGGAGACCAACTCATCCCCTGGAAGGCAGTTTTACGGCCTGATTTTTTAATGGAGTGTAAACCGGCATTAATCGTGTGGGGAGGGGCAGAGATTGGGAGCATAAATCCCCTAAACCTCCGCGAATCGACCACATGGAGATTAGGGAAGGGAAAAGGAAAAAGGGAAAATTTTGTCCTGCGCTTGTCAGTCAGCTCAGAGAGGAATTGGTGGAGCTGGTGCCTTAAGGCTTCAGCCTTTGTACTTTTCAAATCCTGCACTGCTTCTATGTGTAACTCTAAACTCCACACAAAGTGTCAGCGGCATCTTGGTCGCACTGAACAATCCCCCCGGGCCTGAAATTCAGGGGCACTCTGCTGCCTCAGGCCCCAAAAGGTAGAAACAAAAGTGAATTAGGGGAGGAGAAAACTGGGGATGTATGACTTCATTACCTGAAGTTGTAATTAGAGGTTTAAACCTTGATATGTAAACGGACCAAACTTATATCTGTCTGAAAAACTCGTGACCATTGGTTCATTTCTGGGTGTAGCCCCTCGGGGAGGCTTTGTCTGCCCTTAAGGTACCTGAAGGCCGGTGAATAAATATATCTGCTTTTATTCTTTTAATTTGGTCTGGGGGAAATGGGGTTCTGGAAAGAAATTCCTGGCTGGGAGGGTGGGGAGGGGCTGGGATGGAATTCCCAGAGGAGCTGTGGCTGCCCCTGGATCCCTGGAAGTGTCCAAGGGAGAGGATAAAGGCTCCAGGGAGAGCTCAGAGCCCCTGGCAGGACCTAAAGGGGCTCCAGGAGAGCTGGAGAGGGGCTGGGGACAAGGGATGGAGGGACAGGACACAGGGAATGGCTTCCCACTGGGAAAGGGGAGATTTAGATGGGATTTTGGGAAGGAATTCCTGGCTGGGAGGGTGGGGAGGGGCTGGGATGGAATTCCCAGAGGAGCTGTGGCTGCCCCTGGATCCCTGGCAGTGTCCCAGGCCAGGCTGGAGCAGCCTGGGACAGTGGGAGGTGTCCCTGCCCATGGCAGGGGTGGCACTGAATCACCTTTAAGTTCTTTTCCACCCCAAACCATTCAGGGGCTCCAAGACTACAGTGGGAGCAGGGAATGTGGTGCTGGGTGAGAACCCCCCTCCCTGGGGGTCAGGCTCGTCCAGATGAGGAAGGAAAGGTGATTCCTGCCTGATTTATTGGCAGTTTAAAAGATCTGCAAAGAACAAGAGCGTTACCGGGTTCCTGCTCCCCCCACGGTGTTGGCAACTCTCCCTTTACGTGGAGGGGAGTGAAGCTGGAGGATTTATTGCTCCTGGTGTGATTTATGGGATACAGGGAGCGGGGTGATGGCCTCACTTTACTGCTGACATTGAGAAATCCTTCTGGGCACTCAAAGCGGCGCTGGGAATTCTTCCCTCCTCCGTAAAGCGATGCTGAGGCTCAATCCCAGCACGCTGGACAGCGCTGAGGGGCTCATGTGGACAAGAAGGTAGAAAAAAAAAAAAAAGGCGTTTTTGTAAGTTTTCCATTTCATTTCTGATCTCAGATGGGCAAGTGCTTGGACAGTTTCTGTGCCTGTGTGTTCTTCTGGTCCACATTTCCCAAATCCTGCTTTTCACAGCTTCTCCTCTGTGCACTCCCCAGTTTTTCCAGCTGCTGTCACGCCTCAGTGTGGGGGCTGATGGTTGAATTCTTTTTATTCTCCCTTGCGCACCCTTGGAGATTCTGTGTGAGTTTTATGTGCTTTGTGTTTATTTTCTCTCTCCCAGAGCACGTGGCTCCAGGTTTGTTTAGGCTCACTCTCCCTTCTTTGGGGGGGGATAAAAAAATACTCCGTTCCAAAATAAATCCAATATTTTGGACCTGTTTAAACCCATTTTTCCTCATTAAAAACCCGTTTTATTTCAGGAGCTCTGCTTCATCTCCTGTCTGCACACTCTGCTTCTGCCTGGTCGGTGTCTTGCATTAAACCCTTCACTCACTGGGCTCCCTTTTCCCGGGGAACTTACTGGACACAAGTAGTGGGAAGAACACTGGGAAGAACGTGGGAGAGGAAAAAAAATCCTTATTTTTTTTATTTTTTTTCTTGTTTAGAGTTTAGCTTCCAGGGCTGTCAGCATCCCTCTGAGCCAGGCATGGAGTGAGGGCATTCTGGGGCCAGTCAAGCCTTTTCCACATAATCTGGATATTTTTGCTAATTTTTGACGCCTCCTGATGCCGCAGAAAGCTCAGGTTGCAAATCGCCGCTCTGAGGCAAAAAAAAAAACGATGACTTGAAGGAGCTCTGGGCAAATCTTTGAAGGGTTTGGGGCGAGGGAAATTTGGCTAAAACCCCAATTAAATCACAGAAGGGATAAAGCGCTGGGGATGGCTATTTTAAATATGCTCTGTTTGGCCTGTGGCTGTGTTAGGAGCTGCTGTCACTTGTTTGGCCAATATAAGATTTAAATGGTTAAATGCCGCCTTTGTCCGTGGGGACAGGGATGAACTCCTTAAATGAAGAGGGTAATTAATTTTCCTGACGAGCTCTCAATTGAGATTTTAGCCCTCGCAGAGATGGGGTTTGACAGTTTGCTTTGGCCTTCTCCCACCGCCCCCTGCAAACCCAGGACTTGCTGAGTCGGGCTGAACAAATCCCCGGAACGCCCCGGAATGAGATTGGGCTTTAATGCGCAATAAAAACTTTGCAAACGACTCCTTCAAACGTTTCCAGAGGTTTGAAAACGCATCTATAAATATCCATAAATACGCACAGAGTTCCCAAATCTTATTGGAAAAGGTCATTTATTCCCAAAACCTGTCATTAAGCTCTGAGGCCCAGGAAACTGCAGGATGGTTTAGTGCAGCCCTGGTTCCATGCCTGAGATGGCTTCCCACTGGGAAAGGGGAGATTTAAATGGGATTTTGGGAAGGAATGTGGGTGGGGAGGGGCTGAGATGGAATTCCCAGAGGAGCTGTGGCTGCCCCTGGATCCCTGGCAGTGCCCAAGGCCAGGTTGGAGCACCCTGGGACAGTGGGGGGTGTCCCTGCCATGGCAGGGGTGGCTCTGGGGGGGATTTAAGGTCCCTTCCAACCCAAACCATTCCAGGATTCTGAGATTCCAAGTGCAGCTGAAGGAATGCAATGCCTGAACCATGGGTTTGTTCAGGAACATTTTCTTCAGAGCCCTGGGACAGAAGTTCTGTTCTGAGGGAGGATGGGCTGTGCTGTGTGAGGCAAACGAGGCTGAAGTTAATTATCCCCACGTGCCGCTGTTCCTGTATTCCAGGCCTGTGCCCCCCCAGCACAGAGGGCACACAGGGATCAGGCTGGGAATGGCTTTTGGAATTTGCCAGGTGAGTTTTAACAGCCTTTTAGCACTGTAAATGTCAGTGACAGAGAGCAAACCATGATTTGGTAAAGTAAATATGGACAAGGAACGTGTGACTTCTCCCCTCCGGTGCCACCCGCTGACGGCTCAGATTTATCGGTGCCTTTATTGTCACTTTTCATTCCCTTTGCTGCCTCCCCCACACCCTGCTCGGTAACTCTGCACTCATCACGTGAGGCAAAGTGACTCAGGTTCAGTTAATATTAATTTTAATATTAATGTCGCCATTTTACTGCCTGGCACACTTTCCACATGGAGGAGCAACAATCCTTGTTTCTCCTTATCCCTCTGCTGCCCCTTTTTATCCTACACTTGTGGCTCTTTAATCTTTGATTTTTAAGGGGAATGAATTGCAGGTGACAATCCGTGTGTGGCGAATTCGGAAGGAAGGAGCTCCATATTCAGTGAGGAACTCTAGAATTTATAATCCCAGGATCCCAGAACAGTTTGGATTGGGAGAAACCTTAAAATCCATCTCGTTCCCCCCCATGCCATGGGCAGGGACACTGTCTTGGTTTGGGAAGACAGGTGTGTGCTAAGGAAGGCAGGAGCCTCCGTTGGAATGGAGAATCCAAACCCCCACCTCCCAAACTATTATAATTTTGAAATTAAGGGGATTTCGGGCAAAGGTATGGGAATAGGAATAACAGTTCTTTACTCGGAATATTAAAAATTTAAAAGGCAGTAGGAAAAAAAAAAGCGAACAATCAAAAAAAGAAGACACTGACAGTCAGAACACAACCTGACCCCCTGTTGGTCAGGGTGCTGGGAGCAGTCCAAATAAACCCTCCTGCAGTGACAGATGTGGTTCTGTTGGAGCAGAGAAGATCCTGGAGGAGGTGGAGTTTCCTCTGAAGGTGCAGTGGTGCTGAGATGGGTCCAGTCTCCCTCTGGGAATCCAGTGCATACAGGCTGTGCTGGTGTTCTGAATGCCAGGTTTGATCAAGGTGGGAATGCTGGGCTCCTCCCCCTGGGTGGAGCCTCTCCCCGTGGGATGATGGGATTGTATCAGCCCTGCAGTGAGCCTGGATGGCCCATGGACAGCAGAGATCCCCTGGGGGGAGGATGGGTCCTGGAAGGGATAAAGAACTCGGCCCCACCTGGTTTGAACAGCTGCCCATTAAAGGAAGATCCCTCTGGAGTTATGAGGAATGGGTCATAGAAGAGAAAAAAAAAAACATTTTCCCAACTGATTTCAACAGAAAATACAATATGTAATTTTGGTTACATCTTGCATTGCAACCTAACAAGGACACCTTCCACCAGAGCCCCACCCAATAAGTTTGACTTTCAGAGATAAAATCTGAATATTTTGGAAGAGGAGCTGGGTTTCGGGAGTGGGCAGGATGAGTCAGTCCCTGTGCTCCCAGGAGGGGGGTCTGGGGGGCTCATGCGCCTTTCAGCACCGTGTGTGAGCCGGGCTGCTGTGGATCACACGGATCTGATTCAGGGGGATTTCACACCCCGTGAGCGCCAGCAGCTGCTGGGTGCAGGGCTGGGGGTGCTGCGGGTGCTGAGCTCCCTCAGTCTGGAACTTCTCTGCTGTGGCTGCTGAAAGGGGCGATACCAAGGATCGTGTGTCGCTGTAGGACATGAAAGAAAGACCCCAAATATTTCAGAAGGCAAAGAGCACAGAAAAAAGGCTTTTATTGTCTAATTCTCACTGCCTTTTATCAGGTGTTCCCACACAGACTCCCCATGGTTGGTGAACAGGAACGACACCTCTCTAATGCCGTTGGTTAAACCAGAGAAACAGCAAAACACCACCTGGAGAAAGATTGTTTGGAGAAAGGAGAGTTGTTTGCCAGGATTGTTTTGAGAAGAAGCTTTCTTGGGAAATTCTTTCTTGGGAAAAGTGTTAGCAGCTGCTAGCAGGCTGAAATCTCTCAGACCCACAGTCATGGAATCCTGGAACGGTTTGTGTTGGAAGGATCTTAAATCCCATCCAGTGCCACCCCTGCCGTGGGGGTGGAATAAAGAAAGGATGGATACACTGAGAGCAGTCTTGGAGAATGAGAAAGAAAATTGGCATAGGAATAAGGAATGGTTTGGGTTGGACGGAGCTCAAAGCTCATCCAGGGCCACCCCTGCCATGGGCAGGGACACCTCCCACTGTCCCAGGGTGCTCCAGCCTGGCCTTGGGCGCTTCCAGGGATCCAGGAGCACCCACAGCTCCTCTGGACAAACACCACAGTCCTTTAGGTTGAGGGGTTTCTGGAATTCCAACAAAAATAGATTTAGACAAAGAGAATTAAAGTCTCCGTGACATCAATTGGTGATTTTCCCCTCTCAGCGGGGCCTTGGAGCACAAGGTACAACCTCACCCCGTTGCCTGGAGGTTCAATTTCAGTCAGATCCTGTTGTGGTTCCTCTCTCAGGTCATCCAGGATGGTTCTTGGAACAGCAGTCAATGAGATGAGGGGCAGAGTGTGACTTTCTTGTCCTGCAGATGAATTCTGACCACGTGAATCAAATGGTGAATACACCTTTATATGGATTCCAGACCCCAGGCCACGTCACAGGGACAGTTTGCCACTTTTTTTAGGGGGTGAAAACACAACTTATAATTAACCAACCAGTGTGGACACCTGCTGGAATTCCACATCCTTTAGGAGAAAAGTTCTGCCTGTAGTTTGCTGTTGCTCAGGCTGCAGACAAATCAGTATAAATTGCCTAGATTTACATGGGATTTGTGGATATCAGGGTGTTACGTACATAAAACTGGAATCCGTGCTGGTGTTCTCAGTTTCCGTGTTCTGTGTTCCTGGAAACATCAAAAACCTTTTGTCTACAAGGGCTGAAACAAGTCCCGAACTCCTTTGCTGGGCGTAGCAGGTGTTGTCTTGGTCTCCTGTTAGAGACAAATTAAATTTGAAACTGCAGAGTTTTCCTGGGAGAGGAATTCCATTTTCTGGGGGCAGCTCTCGCACTGGCTGGGATGTGCTTCCGTGCATTCCCTGGTCTGGTTTTTGCCTCCTGGCCCACATTTGTGTCAGGAGTGTCTGCTCTGGGTCAAGGAATCAGCTCTGTGCTCTGCCCACGTCGTATCCGCAGATTCTGACAGCGAGGGGAGGGGGAGAAATGGAGCGGAAGGAGCAGGGCAGGGGGTTCTGCTGGAAGTGCTGAGCTGGATTCCTGGGAATGACTGATGGGAACACATTTCACCCGCAGGAAGGCTTCACTCCGCCACACTGCTGACTCAAAGTGCTCTGTGACAGACTGAGGCCAACAGCAATCAGCTTATTCATAAGTTAAATATTCTCTGGAGCCATAAATCTCCGCAGGTTAAAGCGCCCGAGTTCCTCACACGAGACAGGTTTGAAATTCTTCTTGGCACCAGTGGATGGAGTTTGATGGAAAGGTCACTTGTGAGGGTTGGGGATCGCTCGGAAGTGAGCAGGTGTTTTATCACGGAGATTTTCTGTGCGCTCCTGATTTACATCCAGGGGCAAAGTGGGAATGGGCAGGCCGGGAGGGGAGGCAGCTGAGGGGGAGCGAGGGAAACAAAGTGTGGAGAGAATTGGGCAGGAAGGAAGAGGCAGAGGGTGGTGCAGAGTTCAGGAAGCTGTGTCAGCTGTCGAATTCCCAGGTAAACTCCATGCTGTTCCCTCTGTCAGCTCAGGCCTCGGTGCTCAGAGAGCCAGAGGAAACTCCAGGGGCGAGACTGAGGGTCTGTCCTGTCCTGTCTTGTCCTGTTCCCAGCCTCCAGCACCTCACTTTGTCCATCAGGGCTGGCTAAGGAGCTCCACCAGCCTCAGGAACTCCACCGGTTTCTGGAGCTCCACCAGTTCCAGCAGCTCCACCAGCCTCTGGAGTTCCATCAGCTTCTGGAGCTCCCTCAACCTCAGGAGCTCCACCATCCCTCCACCAGCCCCAGGGGCTTCCAGCTGTGGCCCCTCATTAACAGGGATCCCAGATTTCCTGGAATTCCCACACCCAGGAGACTTTCAGGGTCAGCATTCCCCCAGCCTGTTTCTCCCACACCCCTTTGCAAGGAATCTCTGCTCCCTGTGTGTGAGACACCCCAAAATCCTGGGGTGCAAATCTTCTCTCAGGTGTGCATCGAGCAAATCAAGGCCTGGACTGATTCCTTAGGATTTTAGTTTTGTGTTTTCCATCCATTTGTAACCCTGCAGTTCTTTAGTGCAGAGCTCCAGACCCCACACACAGTGGGAGCTGCTGCTGCCCCGTTTTGGGCAGACACAACAATTCCTCCCCAGGCCTG
The DNA here is from genome assembly GCA_013397395.1 of Sinosuthora webbiana. Lineage (NCBI taxonomy): Eukaryota > Metazoa > Chordata > Aves > Passeriformes > Sylviidae > Sinosuthora > Sinosuthora webbiana. The sequence goes on along the minus strand of VXBN01010188.1, from coordinate 184,693 downwards.
GCAATCGAGGGCCCCTCACTGCCCCAGGCCCCCAGGGATGGGAACAAAAGTGAGTTGGGGGCAGCAAACTTGGGGTCAGTGACTTCATCACCTGGAGCTGTAACTGGGACATGAACCCCCAAAGTGCAAATGGACCAAACTGATCAAAGTGTGAAAACCCGTGATCCGGGGTCCATTTTTGGGTGCAGCCCCTGGGGGGCTTTGTCTGCCCTGAATGCACCTGGAGGCCCTTCAATAAATAGAAATAAACTGCTTTTTATTGCCTTAATTCTGCCTGGCCTCTGTTTTGGGTAGCCCCAAAAGGCATCAGGACGATGCTGTTCCCACAGTTCCCATTCCTCGCCCCCTCCCGAGGTTTTCCTCAGAGCACAACAGCAGCAGAACCTTCTTCCCGACTGATATCTCCAATTTTCCTCCACAAGTATCCTCCACAACTATTCCCACTTCTGTGGATTGTTACTATTCCCCAGTGGCAGATTCCCTCCGCAGAGTTTTTTAATGTAAAGAATCGGATGATTAAATATTTGACAAGTGCATTCAGCACTGAAATACTAATAAATTGCATTATCTCTGGGGGCAGAGGGTTATTTTTTTGTCATTTTAACAGCAGAATAATGATGCTTTCGGAAGGTTACAGTTTTGCTGCCTGTAAGAGCAAGCGAGTCTTCCTTTCTTTTCAGTAAGATTTTAATATAATTTGCAACCATTGTTAACTTGTCATATTCCTCCCTCCCCCCCTTAAAAAAAAAAAAAAATCCACTCCTTTAAAAACTCGGTGTCTGCGTATGAGCCTCACGCTTTTAAAACTTGATTTTCCTGTCACTGAGCAGAGGTGAGTTCCAGATTCCTTATGGCAGGAAAAAGAAATCTTTCAGTTGGTGCTGAAGGAATCTCTGGTCCCACTCTTGGGTTTCTGACAGGAATTCAGTTCATTTTGAGCCCAAGACATAAATCTCATTTCTCCACCCTGCCAGGTTGGGTGTCCTGCCCAGGCTTTTGTTGCTCCAAAATTTTCCCTGCTGATTATTCCAGTTCCTCAGGCTGAGAGATGTTCCCAGGAGCAGGAAACCTTTGGATGATTTAGGAACTTTATCCCTCCTGCAAGTGCCTCCACCCTGTATTTTGTTTTTTTTTCCCTTGGCTAATCAGTTTGGGACGGGGAGGCAATATTTAAACGAGCAGAAAATCATTAGATGATTTACAAAATGCTGGAACCCCGCGACGAGACCGTGAGGCTTCTTTCGGAGTAGAAAATGATTTAATTATTCCTCGCCCTTCCAAACATTCGTCTTGGTAAAAATTAAAATGATTTTCGCCAGGCAGAAAATTGGGCCCCATGTTAATATTCGCCGCAAATGAACGAATGGCGCGGTGTCAGTGGGTTCCTCTGCTGGACTGAAAAAAAAAAAAAAAAAAGAAATATATTCTGGGGTCCCTTTAATGCACAGCAGCTCCTCAGGGCTAATCAGGACATTCTCTAAGCCTGCTCGGGCTTTGTATTTTAATTTAGGCACGGCTGTGTCTGTGTCTGGTGGAATTATTCTCCCTCTCCGTCCCGTTTTGGCACTGAAGCTGTTGTAATGTTTGCACCAGTGGCAGCGAGCAGGAATGTGCAGCATTCCCTAAGGACAGAATTTATCTGCCAGGGGCCGAAATAAATCATTAAAAACCTTTTGCACTTTGCTTGATTTCCATTTTTCCCTTGCCCAAGCCGGTGGTGTGGGATTGTCCCCGCGGTGGCCCCGGGTTCAGGCTGAGGACACTGGGATAATCAGCTGGCTCACAAATTCCTTTCTGTGTGTTTTTAAAAGCCAGAAGGAGCCTCCAGATAATCCACTCCGGGCTCCTCTCTCCCTGAAATATTTCCCTGGTTAACCCTGGATGGAGCCCTGAGCTCTCACAGCCCAGGAGCCAATCAGTGTCCTGTCCCTCCATCCCTTGTCCCCAGTCCCTCTCCAGCTCTCCTGGAGCCCCTTTAGGTCCTGGAATGTGCTGGAAGCTCTTCCTGGAGTCTTCACTTCTCCAAGGTGGACATTCCCAACTCCCTCAGCCACAAGTTTTGCTGTCCCTGGAGTTTCCTTCACCTTTGGACTGAGCATTGACCTCTCCCTGACCCTCAGGATGGCCTTCCCAGGTTTTAAGGCAGAATGGGAATGGCTCCTGTGTCAGGGTTTTGTTGGATCCAATCCCAAATCTGCGCCCTGGGGAGTCAGAGCCCTTCTGAGCTCCTCAGGTGAGCTTTACCCTCACCCCCCCCCCACCCCGGGATTTCTCCCTGCACTGGGCTGTGTGTGAGGTTTGGGGTGAGCAGCTCTGTCTGAGAGCAGCAGCTCTGTCTCTCTGTATTTTTCCTGCTTCCACAGAGAACAATATTATTTGCTGTCCTGAAGACCCGGGGGGGGTGTGAATTGCTGCTTTTGCGGCGCAGCCAAGTCCGGGGTGACACTTGGAGCTGACACCCCGGCCCATGAGCTCGGAAATCAGGGAGCTGAGCTCAATCAGACGTGGCAGATCCGAGATTGAGGACAGGAGGTGTCCTGACCCTGCAGAATTAAACGCGGCGCTGGACTCAGAGGAGGCGCCGCTCCTGAACCGCTTCTCCTACCTGAGGGTTTCATTTGGCACTTGTGCAGTTTCTGTGCTGATCAGAGATCACCAAGCCTGGCTGGTGAATACTTATCCGTGTCCTCCACTCCTGTTATTTCCAGGCACTTTGGCCTGAGCCTGACTGTTCTGACCTCGGGCACCCCAAGCAGGTGATTATGTGCCAGCAGCCAAGGGCCTGGGGAAGCAGAAAATCCAAACCAGAGCCAGAAATGACTCCAAGGCCAGGTTGGAGCAGCCTGGTCCGGTGCAAAGTGTCCCTTCCTGTCGGATTATACTTTTTTCTGACCTAGAGATGGGGCAACTGAGAGGCATTTTAAAAACTTTCATTCCATTTTCAGTCTCATGAGAAGGGTGAGACGATACAGATGTTACAATTCACACCATCACAATCAGAACCCAAACTATTTCCTAATTACAAAACATTTTAAGCTTTTCTTGGCCTATCAGCTTTTGCCACACAATGCTGCTAATGCTTCTAAGCCAATCATCTAAAATTACCCCTTGTGGGTCCTACTAAAATGCATCTTTCACAGTTCTATTTCTCCAAAATATCTATTTGCAAGGCCATCATTTGAAACTTGTTTCCAGTTCCATTTCTCTCTCAGCAATGTCTGTCCAATTCCATGGCATTTCTAAGTCAACATTCTTTATCTCAAATTTTTCCCTACAAATCCATTTCCTCACACCTTCCCATGGCTGGGGGTGGGATGGGGTGGGATTTAAGGCCCCTTCCAACCCAAAGCATTCCAGTGGCAGGGTTGGGAGAGAGAGCAGCTGAGCGTTGGAGATTTGCCCTTTTCCTCCCTTTTTCTAGGTCTGAGCTCGGNCCATGGCATTTCTAAGTCAACATTCTTTATCTCAAATTTTTCCCTACAAATCCATTTCCTCACACCTTCCCATGGCTGGGGGTGGGATGGGGTGGGATTTAAGGCCCCTTCCAACCCAAAGCATTCCAGTGGCAGGGTTGGGAGAGAGAGCAGCTGAGCGTTGGAGATTTGCCCTTTTCCTCCCTTTTTCTAGGTCTGAGCTCGGGAGCAGCCATCCCATGGGGATGAATTCCACGTGTCCTGATGCTGTTTTATACGACAACAACACAGACTCCAAACTTCAGAAGGCTGAAAGTGACCCCTTTATTTCTGGGATATGTCTCCCTTTTATACTATTTCACACAGACCAATTGGATTGGTGACACAAAGACAAACCTCTTCACTCACATTGGTCAGAGCAGAGGGACATCAAGGAGAAGTCCCTCCTGGGGAAAGGAATGAATGACAAAGTTCCAGTTCCAAAAACATTTCTCCTGTTTACAGAAAATTCCCTGGGAAAAGAATTTCAGGAAACCAGAACACCTCAGGCACGGAACCAGGGCTACAGTGTCCGTGTCCTTCCCGAAGTTCCCGGGCTGTTTATTTTGCTCCCTTGTCAGAACGATCACAGCCAGCGACGGCAGCGCTGATAACAGACTATTTTGGGCCGCTCCTAACGAGAGCCTGTGAAACTGCAAGGTTGTGTGAAAGAGAGCGAGCGGAGCTCCGCGGAGCTGTGCAGTGAATTATTAACTGCCGCTCCTGGCCCAACATGACAAATAAAATCCTACCGCACAAAAGATGCTCCGCTGTGTCAGGCGCTGATCTGGGGAGATGTCGAACAAATGGCTCCTGGAGAAGCTCACGATCTTTCTCCATTTGTCTGCCTGATCAGTGAACTTGAATGGGGGAAGAGCCACCAAACAAAATTAGCATTTGCCTTCTGCCATTAGCTGTGCTCTCTTAATAAAAGGCTGGGACGCCCTGCTGGTATAAACTGATGAAATAGACACGTGCAAGTTTCAGATATATTGATTTCAGCTCCCCGCTAACATCGCCGAAGTGCCGTGAATCAGCTGCAGACGTGCAGAGCTGATCCTCATCTCCGTGCTGGTGGGGTCTGGCTCATTTGGGGCTTTGTTTGGGTTTGAAATTGAGATTTGCCTCCCTGGCACTGCTGTGGTTCCATCCTCGTTTGCCTGGAAAACGCTCCTGGGTTTTTTCCCCCTCACAGCAATTAGCGGGGATGATCCGGGACAGGAGAGGGAGATCAGTCGGGAGCTGCAGGAGCTGAGTTTTCACTCTGCAAGGTCTGAGCCCTGGCTGGGGATCAGAACCCAGAGGGAGGGAAGGGGAGGAGGGATGAGGTCAGCCAAAAAGCTTTGCTGCTCCCTGGGGTAGACAGCGATTCCCGAGGATCCAGCTGCCTCCAGGAATCTGCTCTGGCCGTGGGCAGGATGAGTAAATGAATGTTCATTCCTGCTGGAGGTTGGCTCCTGGAGCCCTGGGATTTTTTGGCAGCAGGAAAGTGGCAGCGCCTTTAATACGGCTGCAGTATTTATAGTCACAGTGTTTATCCTGAGTTTCTTAATTTATTTATAATCCCTGAAGTGTTGGGGTTGGAAGGGACCTTAAATCCCACCCAGTGCCACCCCTGCCATGGGCAGGGACACCTCCCACTGTCCCCGGCTGCTCCAAGCCCTGTCCAGCCTGGCCTTGGTGATTTGCCCTTTTTCTGGGTCTGAGCTCCAGAGCAGCCATCCCATGGGGATGAATTCCACATGTCCGCGTCCTTCCCGAAGTTCCCGGGTTGTTTATTTTTGTTCCCTTGTCAGAACAATCACAGCGAGTGCCCTTGGCAGCTTTTAACCCTTTGATGTGCCAAAACACCTTCACAAAAGGGGTGGACCAGCTCTGTCACCTGTGCTGCCCATGGGGCCACAGCCCGTCAGGCCTGGAGGACTCTTGGAGCAGCCACACAAAGAAAACCTTCAGAAACCCCAAATTTGGAGCCATTTCATCCCCCAGAAGCGCAAGGCCCCCTCATCCTCAAGGCCCCACGTGCGGACAGCCCCGGAGTTTCTCGCTCCAGCCACGGGGATTTTTCCACACTCGTTTGGTGGATGCGAGGCCGGCAGGAGGAAGAAGATTAATCACTTTACAGGGAGCGGTGCAGTCCTTGAGCTTGCAGCGGTAGACGGGGCTGGGACGGGCTGTGAGGGCTGGCGTTCCATCACTGTCACATCCCATTGTTCCCGTGCTCCCAGGGAGAGAAGGCAATTCCCGGCTCCGGAGCATCTGCATTGTTTGTGAGGACTGGAATGAATTAAAAGCAGAGTGTGCCTTTGGCTTTTCATGTTCAGGCTCTCATAGATTTCTTAATTACGGTGACGTGAAATCTGTTTTAAACTTTATTCTCCTCCGCTTTAAGAGTTTCAGGATGAAACTGCAGGGGGTTTTAGGCACTGGCTTGGCACTGACACTTTTTATATTCATTATCCTGAATTTCTGCTGGGATCTAACGGACAGGCAGGGGCTGGAGAGGGGGGAGGGATAAAAGATAATATTTTCAGTTGTGACTTACGGCCAAACCTGTAAACACTGAAAGCTCTAGTGCTGAACACGATGGGTATAAAATTGATTTCCAATGCAGAGCCACTGCTCAGGGACCTGAGCTGTTGCTCTGGGTGAAAACGCAGCCTGGGTGTGCCAGGGCAGGATGCAGGGCCAGGGGAAGGGACCTGGAGTGGGGCTGGCACTGGGAATTCCAGTGGCAGCTCCCTGTGGACAATGGGATCACCACAGGGTCTCCAAGAGTTGCTGGCCCCAAGAGTTCCTAGTCCCAAGACTTGCTTTAGGCAGGTCCCAGCTTTGCTCCAATGCTAAAAACGAGACGTTTCAGTCTTTGTGGTCAAGCTCAGTCCTGAGTGATCAAAAAGCTGCTCCAGCTCCCAAAATCCCAGCCCCAAATCTGCCTGAAGGATCAGCTCGAGTCCAGTTTGCAGCCCCTGCCCAATGGGGCGAATTCCTGCTGGAGGCACCCAAAGGTTGGTGCTTCCCAAAGATCCCTCCTGGCCTGCCTGCTCCCGGTCCATCCCTCCCGGGTATTTATATTCCCTGCTATTCCTGGCTGATTTTACATAATCTCACGGAGCCTTTTTATTTCCCTGTGAAAGGAGATTACTCCGGGTGGCAACAACTGACGGCAGCACAGATCAAATGCCCGAAAATAGTCTCCAGAAATGTCGGGAATGATGCTGGGAGGGAGCGTGGAGAAAGTTTCCTTCTGCCTTTACCGCCGATCTTTAACTCTGGATAATCTCCCACCCCAAAAGGGAGTTTTGGTTTAAGACTCTGTGATTTTGGGATTGTTTTTAGCAGATTTCCCATTGTTTTCAAACACTGTGGGGCCCTCATGCCCGTGGAAGGTCTCTGAGGAATTATTTGGGTGTCACATAAATAACCTGTATTTATTTTTTTTTTTAATGCAACACAAATAAAATATATAAATAAATAATTTGCATTTATTTATTTCCATTGTGTAAAGAGAATTTCACGTGAGCCAGGGATGAGAAAGGATGGCCAGAGAGTGGAATTTTTCACACGGAAATGATGAGCTTTGGGCAGTTTCTCGCCCTTTCTGGAGCTCAGAGGTCCCCAGGCATGTAAATTCCCTGCTCGTTCTTGAGCAGCCCAAGCAGGCAGGCTGGCCTTCAGAGCTGTATAAATCATCATAATCGGATGGAATGAGTGGAGGAAGGTGGTGGGTTTGTGCTCTGGACAAACGCAGCCCTGAAATTCACGATGGAAATGGAGTTCTCTGGGATTTTCAAGCCGTGGGATGGCTGGGCAGTCCTGCAGGATCAGGCCTGGAGGAATGAACAGCATGACAGATCCAGAGATACAAATGTGTTTATATTCATATTTAGTTTTAGTTTGAGTTTTAGTTTTTCATTTTTGTTTTTGTTTTCATTTTCATTTCTTTTTCTCCTAATTTCTATTTCTATTTCTATAATTTTATCTTGATTTTTATTTATATATATTCATTCCCCAAGACAGGTTTTTAGCCTCACCAAAACCAATGGAATTCTCTGTTATTCCATTGACATCCCTGGGGGAACTGACACGGGATCTGATGGGAGTAAAGCACAAACCTGCCCAACCAAAAGGGACCCAATGAGAGCAAAAAAAAAGCACCTGGGATCAGGAATTTTCAGGACTTGTTCCCCTCGGATTGGGAATTTTCAGAATTTGTTTCCCTTGGATCAGGAATTTTTTTTTTTCCCCATTGCAGTGGGGCTGGATTAATAAACTGGAGCCATGCCAGGAGGTGATAGTGGCCTTCAGGGAAGTATTGACGTGGGAAAATGTAAATTATTTCTCGCTTTTTGGGGTTTTTTTTCTCATCTGCATGGAATGAAATGAGCGTGTGGCCCCAGCCAGGTCCTTTCTGGAGCAATAATGGTCCCAAAGCCAGCTCGGAGTTGTTATTCCGCCCATATGGCGCCCCAAAATTGATATTCTGCATTATGCAACCGCCTCCAAATTAACTTGGGCGAATATTTTGTCTTGTGAAGAAGCAGCTCGTCCGTGGATGGCAGAAACAAATGTGTTCCCTCAATTTTCCTTGTTCAAAAGGGGGAAAAAAAAGAAAAATAAATCCCCCCACACACCTCCCTCTGCCCAAGAGCTGAGATCAGATTTAATTTAGAGCAAATTCTTGAACTTTAATTAGGAGCATTCATCCAGGATATTGCAGAACGGGTCCTAATAATTAAGAGAAAATAATTAAAAATTAATAAAGGAAATATGGAAAGCATTGTAGCTGCCTGTCCTTCCTATACAATTAATAAATCTGCTGTGAACAGCCTGAAAGAGGGGAATAATTATCTCAGGCAGGTAATTGCTGAGTGAGTGAGGGAGAGGCCGTGGATGTGTCTGCCTGGATTTTAGGGAAGGAACGATTTCCATCCTTGTAGCCCTGGCTCCATTCCTGAGATGTTTTGGTTTCCTGAAATTCTTTTCCCAGGGAATTTTCTGTCAACAGGAGAAATGTTTTTGGAACTGTAACTTTGTCATTCATTCCTTTCCCCAGGAGGGACTTCTCCTTGCTGTCCCTCTGCTCTGACCAATGGGAGTGAAGAGGTTTGTCTTTGTGTCACCAATCCAATTGGTCTGTGTGAAATGGTATAAAAGGGAGACACATCCCAGAAATAAAGGAGTCGTTTTCAGCCTCCTGAATCTCGGAGTTTGTGTCGTTGTGGTGTGAAACAGCGTCACCCCAGAGCCTTGATTCTTGCAGAAGGGGTGGATGGGAAGAATGAAGCGCTGAGAAAGGAGCTGATGATTATTCCTGATATTAGACTGTGAATAAACTCCTCCCTACGTATCCTAAATCCATCAGTGGAGAGGAATTGGCACTTCCAGAGTCTGATTTAAGCTTTCACTGGATTCCCTGATTCCCTCCAGTGTCTTCTGTAGCTTAATCTTCACCCCAGCTAATGGAGAAGTTTGGGGTGACAAAGCAGAATTTGCAGAGTTTAAGACACCTGGATTTAAATTCACCGAGCTCCTCGTCCAGAGTGTCCTGCAAACATCGAGGCAGGGAATTCAGGAAGGGCGGGCAGCATCCAGTGCCTGCGGCTCTCGAAATGGAAGCTGGCCTCAAAACCCCATAAAAAACCACAGAAATAAACTTCCCTGATTTATTTAAAGTGCGAAGGGGTCAGAATTTAAGTGTCTCTTTAACCAGAAAAACAAACAAGCAAACAAGCGGGGGCCCAATTTCAGGTGGATTTAACATGCCGGTGGACAAGGGAATTTTTAATAGCTAATCTTCCCCTGCCAGCTCATGGGAAATATCAATCTATTAGGCAGGATTCGAGTGCTGAATTTTTAATGCACTTTTAGTGATTAAAGTGTTCTTTTCCTCCACTGCTTGAAAGGAGATCACAGTGGCTTTAAAGAGCAGTTTAAAGTCGGAACAACAATGGGGAATTAATAACTGGAGTTGTCCATATTTCTCTCCAGGAGGGAAGGGCCGAGGCTATTTGCATCCAGGCAACTGGGGACAAGAGAAAATCCCTCACTTTGGGAGCAGCAAATGGGCCAGAGCTGCTGGAGAAGGATCCTGGGAATTTGTTGGCTTGGAGAGAGCGGTTGGGAGCTGGGAGGGGAGGCCTGGAGAACCGGGATGGGCACAACGTTAATGAGGATTATTTGTGCCAATGGTCATGGCAGGAATAATGAAAGGGGAGGGATGCAGTCCTGGTGTCACTGATGAGGGGACAATGGGGATGGGCACAACATCAATGAGGCCATGTCTTTGTGTCACCAATCCAATTGGCCTGTGTGAAATAGTATAAAAGGGAGACACATCCCAGAAATAAAGGAGCCATTTTCAGCCTCCTGAATCTCGGAGCCTGTGTCGTTGTGGTGTGAAACAGTGTCAGGCAGGAACGTGGAGTCCTTGGTTTGGAGTTTTAACTAAGCAGGAAAACCTCTGGGATTAAACTCTGGCGGATTCCCACGGTGTGTTTTATTCCATGTCTGCAAGACTCTCATCCTTTTTCCCCAAACCACTTCTTCCCAGAGCATTTCCTGACAGCACAGAGGCAAGAAATGATGTTTTGCAAGATATCACCCATTAACATCCTTTGATTGTTTTTTTTTTCTGAGCTACTTAAGTCCTCGTGTCTGTAAGATTTGCTCTGAGATATTTGATGAGGGATATTTGATTCTTCTCTGGCTCTCTGCTGCCTGGGGAGGATGGGAATGCAATGCTCAGTCCCACTCTCACTGCAAGCTCTCACTGGGTTGGTTTAGACGAGGATTGAGGAATATTTGAGGAGCAGACGTGGTGCACAGAGCCTGGATTTACTCAGCAGGAATTCCACGGCAGTTTTAGAGTATTGTGGGCCTGATATTTCTGGGTCTGAGAGATTTTATGCTGCTGGCAGCTGCTCACCTTCTCCCCAAGAAAAATTCCTCAAGAAAGCTTCTTCTCAAAACAATCCTGGCAAACAACTCTCCTTTCTCCAAACAATCTTTCTCCAGGGGGTGTTTTGCTGTTTCTCTGGTTTAACCAACGGCATTAGAGAGGTGTCGTTCCTGTTCACCAACCATGGGGAGTCTGTGTGGGAACACCTGATAAAAGGCAGTGAGAATTAGACAATAAAAGCCTTTTTTCTGTGCTCCTTGCCTTCTGAAATATTTGGGGTCTTTCTTTCGTGTCCTACAGCGACAAAGTATTGCCAGGTGTTTATCCCAAAAAATCCCATTTTAACCACAGCTCCCTGCCCAGTTCCACCCAGTCTCTGGGCTCAGGAGTGGTGGGAGTCTCAAGCTGTGTCAAGGGAAATTTAGGTTGGATATCAGGAAAAAGCTTTTTACAGAAAGAGTGACAAAGTATTGGAATTGTCTGCCCAGGGAGGTGGTGGAGTCACCATCCCTGGATGTGTTTAAGGAAGGACTGGATGTGGCACTCGGGGCCAGGGTTTCGTTGAGGTGTTGGGGCTGGGCTGGACTCGATGATCTTGGAGGTCTCTTCCAACCTGGTGATCCTGTGATTCTGCAACAAAATAATCCAACAGGGTGATTGTCAGCTCCTTCCCTGAGCCTAAAGTTTGGGAATGCTGTTGGTGGGGAATTGGTCTTTTCCAGCCTGACTTTGCTCTAAATGCAGCTGAAATTGCACAGCTGCAGGAGAATGGAGAGCTGGAGGAGCACAGGACTGGGCTGGTTTGGGAATTCCCTCCTTTGTTCATTTATCATTTGTCCATCCCTGCAACATTGTCCTCCCTTGGCTCTCAGCACTTGGAAGCTCAGGCTGGGCTCGGTGGGGAGTGAGAACCGAAAATCTGTGTGAGAAAAATGATCATTTTAAAGACCAGGCAACAGAAACCTCCTCACTGCCTGGGCTTTGATCTTTTTTTCCATGGAATTCCGGCCATTTAAGCCACTAAAAGAGTTGCGAACGTGGATGAGGAGATGGAAATAGGGGTGATCCATGTGATCCAGTGAGGGGCATCCCTGCCCAGCACAGGAGTTGGGACTGGAGGAGCTTTAAGGTCATTTCCACCCCAAATCATTCCATGGTTCTGATTCCTACTCCTTCACTGGGATTTGTTGTACCAGATTTTTGTTAATTTTTCACCTAGCTCAGCTTCCTGGTGGGATTTTCCAGAACAGAATTCCCAGAGGAGCTGTGGCTGCCCCTGGATCCCTGGCAGTGCCCAAGGCCAGGCTGGAGCAGCCTGGGACAGTGGAAGGGGTCCCTGCCCATGGCAGGGGTGGCCCTGGGTGGGATTTGAGGTCCCTTCCCACCCAAACCACTCCAGGACTCTGTGAAAACTGATTTTTTTGAAAGTAACTCCAGCACACAACAATTTTATTGAGATTTGTCTTTTGGATTGGCAGCTGGCAGGTCCCTAAAAATGAAAATTTTCAGCGCTCTACTTACACCAGCATTCCTTGAAAATGTCACTGCTGCTGGGATCGGTGGCTGCTTCATTCATTTCCTTCATTACAGAGGGATTTTCATTCCCAAAATTGACCAAATCACTCTTGTCTCCTTGACAAGGCTTCATTTTTCTCCTGCTTCGTACCTACACTGGCTCATATTTCCCCAGCTGGCAGATTTTGAACCTTTATTTATCCCCTCTCCTCTCCAGCCTCTCACTATCCCATTCCATATGTTTATTATCTCTTCCATCCCCAAGCTGTGAATAATTTTGAGGGAGATCAGGCAGCTGCCTGGGAATCAGCTGGTTGGCAGCAGCCTGGTGCTGGAGGAGTCCCTGGGTTAACTCACAATTGCTGCTGAAGGATTTTGGAGAGCACAGGAAAACATCCTCTCCCGGCAGTGCCGAGCCCAAACTTGTCAGAATTACCAGCTGCTATCGGATTG
>VXBN01010188.1:146113-172286 GCA_013397395.1 Sinosuthora webbiana | reverse complement strand
GAAAGCTTCTTCTCAAAACAATCCTGGCAAACAACTCTCCTTTCTCCAAACAATCTTTCTCCAGGGGGTGTTTTGCTGTTTCTCTGGTTTAACCAACGGCATTAGAGAGGTGTCGTTCCTGTTCACCAACCATGGGGAGTCTGTGTGGGAACACCTGATAAAAGGCAGTGAGAATTAGACAATAAAAGCCTTTTTTCTGTGCTCCTTGCCTTCTGAAATATTTGGGGTCTTTCTTTCGTGTCCTACAGCGACAAAGTATTGCCAGGTGTTTATCCCAAAAAATCCCATTTTAACCACAGCTCCCTGCCCAGTTCCACCCAGTCTCTGGGCTCAGGAGTGGTGGGAGTCTCAAGCTGTGTCAAGGGAAATTTAGGTTGGATATCAGGAAAAAGCTTTTTACAGAAAGAGTGACAAAGTATTGGAATTGTCTGCCCAGGGAGGTGGTGGAGTCACCATCCCTGGATGTGTTTAAGGAAGGACTGGATGTGGCACTCGGGGCCAGGGTTTCGTTGAGGTGTTGGGGCTGGGCTGGACTCGATGATCTTGGAGGTCTCTTCCAACCTGGTGATCCTGTGATTCTGCAACAAAATAATCCAACAGGGTGATTGTCAGCTCCTTCCCTGAGCCTAAAGTTTGGGAATGCTGTTGGTGGGGAATTCTTCTTTTCCAGCCTGACTTTGCTCTAAATGCAGCTGAAATTGCACAGCTGCAGGAGAATGGAGAGCTGGAGGAGCACAGGACTGGGCTGGTTTGGGAATTCCCTCCTTTGTTCATTTATCATTTGTCCATCCCTGCAACATTGTCCTCCCTTGGCTCTCAGCACTTGGAAGCTCAGGCTGGGCTCGGTGGGGAGTGAGAACCGAAAATCTGTGTGAGAAAAATGATCATTTTAAAGACCAGGCAACAGAAACCTCCTCACTGCCTGGGCTTTGATCTTTTTTTCCATGGAATTCCGGCCATTTAAGCCACTAAAAGAGTTGCGAACGTGGATGAGGAGATGGAAATAGGGGTGATCCATGTGATCCAGTGAGGGGCATCCCTGCCCAGCACAGGAGTTGGGACTGGAGGAGCTTTAAGGTCATTTCCACCCCAAATCATTCCATGGTTCTGATTCCTACTCCTTCTCTGGGATTTGTTGTACCAGATTTTTGTTAATTTTTCACCTAGCTCAGCTTCCTGGTGGGATTTTCCAGAACAGAATTCCCAGAGGAGCTGTGGCTGCCCCTGGATCCCTGGCAGTGCCCAAGGCCAGGCTGGAGCAGCCTGGGACAGTGGAAGGGGTCCCTGCCCATGGCAGGGGTGGCCCTGGGTGGGATTTGAGGTCCCTTCCCACCCAAACCACTCCAGGACTCTGTGAAAACTGATTTTTTTGAAAGTAACTCTGGCACACAACAATTTTATTGAGATTTGTCTTTTGGATTGGCAGCTGGCAGGTCCCTAAAAATGAAAATTTTCAGCGCTCTACTTACACCAGCATTCCTTGAAAATGTCACTGCTGCTGGGATCGGTGGCTGCTTCATTCATTTCCTTCATTACAGAGGGATTTTCATTCCCAAAATTGACCAAATCACTCTTGTCTCCTTGACAAGGCTTCATTTTTCTCCTGCTTCGTACCTACACTGGCTCATATTTCCCCAGCTGGCAGATTTTGAACCTTTATTTATCCCCTCTCCTCTCCAGCCTCTCACTATCCCATTCCATATGTTTATTATCTCTTCCATCCCCAAGCTGTGAATAATTTTGAGGGAGATCAGGCAGCTGCCTGGGAATCAGCTGGTTGGCAGCAGCCTGGTGCTGGAGGAGTCCCTGGGTTAACTCACAATTGCTGCTGAAGGATTTTGGAGAGCACAGGAAAACATCCTCTCCCGGCAGTGCCGAGCCCAAACTTGTCAGAATTACCAGCTGCTATCGGATTGTGAAAAAATAACAAATTAAAATTTAAAAAAATCACAATTTTCTGTGTATTTATTTGCTTTTTTTAGTTGTTTGTAATGCCTGGATGAGCTGAATTTTACATGTTCAATGAAACTCTGGATTCTTATTTAATGGAAGGCTTAAAATTAGGAATATGGTCAGTTTAATCCTGGGAATTTATCAGTGGGTGGATCGGATTTGCTTTCTGAGGGTGCTTTAGGAAATTGAGGTGCTGAATTAGGAATGGGGTGTCTGTTGGCACAAATCCCAATCCCACCCCTGTTATATTCCTGCTGTTTCTCCCTCAGCTCTGACCCCTTTTGTTCTGTCCCCACGCTGTGCCTGAACCACTGAGGCCAAATCAGATCTCCAATCTCCTTTGCTGGGTCCAAATTCCCGTTAAAAGTCAGATCATTCCTGCTCTCCTGAGGCGATTGGGAGCCAACCCACACATTTTGGGGTGGACATGTTCCAGAGCAAGCAAGGCAGGACTCCAAAATTACAGTTCCTGGCATTTCCCTTAAAGGAGCTGAGAAAAAATTGTTCAAAAAAAACCCAAAAAACCAGGTAAAGCACGAATTCCACACAGTTTATTCCTTCAGCTTTTCCACGGGAAGCTGCAGAGGCGTGGAAATAATCTGTGTTTGATTTTTTTTTTTTTTTCCTCTGCAGCTCCTCAGTGCCTGGAGCTGTGGCAGAGGGATTTCCTTTCTCAGGGAAAGGCTGGAGATCAGGGAAAGGCTGGGATCAGGGAAAGGTTGGGGATCAGGGAAAGGCTGGAGATCAGGGAAGGGCTGGGATCAGAGAAAGGCTGGGATCAGGGAAAGGCTGGGGATCAGGGAAAGGCTGGGGATCAGGGAAAGTTTGGGTATCAGGGAAAGGTTCTTCCCCCATTGGGTGCTGGCACTGCCCAGGCTCCCCAGGGAATGGGCACGACCCCAAGGCTGCCAGAGCTCCAGGAAAGTTTCCCAACACTGCCAGGGATTCCCAGGACCTCTAGAATCCCCTCCAACCCACTCTGTGATCCTAAGGAAGCCGGCCAGCCATTCCCTAACCCAGACAATCCAGTACAACCCTGCAGGGCACCACAGAGATCCCAACAACCCGAGGATCCCGCCCCCATTCCCTGTGAGCTGGCTGAGGGCAGCAGCAGCACCTCTCCCTGAGCTGGAGGCACTGAAGATCCAGCCCCACAGGGGCCTCTTTTCACATGGAATGTCTGTGGGCAGCTCCCAAACCCAGTAACTGCTCGGGATTCGCTTTGCGCTCGCTCCTCTGGCGGTTTGAAGCTGCTGGAGAAACATCAAAGATAAACACAGAGACCTAAAGCTTGATTAAGCGCATGAAAAGCCGCTGTTAAATTGGGCCTCTGGCTTTCCTTGTGAATCCTTTTTTTTTATTATTTTCCCACTTTCCTTTTCTTTCATTTCTCTTTTTCTATTTTTTTTTTTTCCGCTTCAGCAGGAAGCTCATTTGCGCAGGGAACGTGACCTGGGGATGATCACGAGGAATGCAAAGGGCTCCCTCACTCCCTCAGACCTCCCTGCGGAACCCTTACAAGTCTGCTGAGGATAAAATATCACTGCAGACACTTCCATCAGGGAAATTCAGCTCAGATCCTTAACCCAGGATCATCTCAACGAGTTGTGTGGAGGTCTCGGGAGGCTGGATCTCTTGCACACTTTGGATAATGATGGATGTTATCTTTATTTACGAGGGTGAGAAACGAAAAAAAGCCCTCGGTGAAAGGAAGGGTTTCCTGAGGGTGTATCTGAGGCAAAAATTACCATCAAATAGGCAGAAAATTACCTGGGATATAATTCCAGAAAACAAGTGTGGGGAGCGTGAGTCAGTGGGAAAGGATCAGGAGACTCCGAGGGGAGTCCGTGTACAAAGGATCAAACTCACCTCTGGAGCAGCTCCAAGGAACCTCAGCTCCCTCCGAGCACCAGAGGCGCTGCCAGGGAGAAGGTCTTTATCTAATCTTTGCACTCACAAATTATTATTTATACAGGAGGGAGGCTGGGGTGTCCTGGGACCGGGGCCCTGTTGTGTGGAGTGATGTACAGGCCCCGCTCTGAGCAGGCCGGAGATAAGGAATGGTATCAGCCACACCACAACGACACAGACTCAGAGATTCAGAAGGCTGAAAACGACTCCTTTATTTCTGGGATGTGTCTCCCTTTTATACCATTTCACACAGACCAATTGGATTGGTGACACAAAGACAAACCTCTTCACTCCCATTGGTCAGAGCAGAGGGACAGCAAGGAGAAGTCCCTCCTGGGGAAAGGAATGAATGACAAAGTTACAGTTACAAAAACATTTCTCCTGTTGACAGAAAATTCCCCGGGAAAGGAATTTCAGGAAACCAACACCTCAGGCATGGAGCCAGGGATTCTGTCCTGATTCTCTGCTCCATTAAAACCCAGCTTCAGGATGTTGTGAGGTTCCATGAGGGGGATGTGTGGGAGCAGTTCCAGCCTCTTCCTGCAAACTTCTCCTCTAGTGTGCTTGTCTTTGGAGTGCCCTGAGAACCAGAGCTGCTGAGGCTGGAGGGACCTGTGGAGATGTTCTGCTCCTGCTCTGCAGCCCAGGGCAGGGTCACTGAGGTCTGGGGCTGGAGAACCTTCAAGGACAGAGACACAACAGCCTCTCTGGGCTTGAGCACCCTCACTGGAGACAGCTCCTCGTGGTGCTCACTGAAATGTCCCCTGTTTCAGCTCATGAAATGTCCCTGGCCCGAGGAGGAGCTGGGGCAGAGCCAGAGGGTCACTCAGCACCCTCTGAGTCCCTCACACCTCGGGCTTGTCATTAATCACAGCCCCATAAAACCTCCCAGGCAGCACATGCTGGAAGGTCACCCCGAGTAAATCACGGTCCTGAGGCACAGCAGGGCTGAGGAGTTATGGCTCAAGGTCACTCAGATAAATCCCAGCCTGGCTCTGATGGGTTTGGGAGGAATTTGGGAAGGTTTAAAAGCCACCCCGTGCATAAAAGTGTTCTTTGTTTTGTTTGTGCATCTTGAATAATTAATAACCCCCCGTGGGAAGGCTGGAGATTCATAAACTGCAGGCTCAGCCGGGGGACTTCTTCCCAAAACCTGGAGCCAGGTGAGATCATTTCTTACATCCCAGAGGTAAAAACAAGTTTATTTTTCACACCTCTTTGGCACGGCTTTAATTACCCCGAGTCCTGAGGAATCCTGGTTTTACACGCTGCCATTTCCCCTCTGCTGGGAGAGGAAAAGATTAACAGGATTAAACCTGGAGTAAAGCTGTTGAAGGTACGGCCTTATTGAGCTAATGGCGGTGCTGTTTGGCCGTTGCTGATTGAGCTTTAATTCAGGATAAATTAGTAATCAATTTAATTAGAGGAGCACAGCAGGGTGTGGGGGGTTGAGCTGAGGGGCTGCGTGGGCCCGTTTGAAAACAATCCGTGATTTCACCGGGCTCTGGTCCACACTGAAAACACCTGCCTGGGGGTGAGGAAGGGTTTTCATCCCTCAGATTCCTGGTGCAGACTGAGGCAGGGGGGGCAAAACCCCAAAATCTCGTTTGCCCTAAAACATTTATGGTTTTTGAGCTGCCTCATTTTTCTCTGTCCCTCCTAAAGCTCCTTAAATAAAGTGTTACACTGAGCCAATTGAATGGGTTGGGCTGAAAGTTTCACCCCAGAAGCTGGGCTAAGTTTAAGCCACGTTTTCTAAATTTTTGGATCTGAACCTTGAGCTGTGCTGTGGCTCCTTGGGCAGCCCCTGGCTCGTGGATGGATTCACTGCCAGTTGTCACCTCAGGGACTCTTTTCTCATACAGCAAAACTTGGATCAGCTCTTCACAGCTTAAATATATTCTGTTTTATAGGGAAATCCGTTTTATGATCCTGCTGAAAGAAGGAAAAGGGGGTTTTGCCTGTTCAGGTGGAAGGTCTTGGCACCACCTGAGCAAGGACTGTCGTGGAGTGGGGGCATTTCTTGAACAAGAACCCAGAGCTGAGCAGACCACGAGGCTGAATTCCTGCTCTGCTTTGGAGATTAATTCCTCCATCCAGCTGAGATTTTTAGGACTGAATTGGAGAAGGGGGGAAAAAATTTTGAAAAGTAAGAATCTGTGAATTAAGGGCTTAAAAATTAATACTGCTTTGAACCAAAGATATTTCCATCCTGCCTGTCAATGGCAGCGGCACAGGATCAATTGATGGAACATAAAGCCTTTGTTTATAACGCTCCAATTTCTTCCCATCCGGAATTGTTCATAATACGGAGTTTATTTTTAAACTCCGACTTTCAGAGGAGCCTGACAGTTGTCAGTCTCGGCTAAATTAAAATCATCCTGACGCCTCGTGATTCCCGCCCTGCACATCCCTCATTATCTCCATGAATTGAGGGCTCACTTACAGGAGTTCTGAAGATGACTAAAGTGAGGTGCAGAGGCAGAGAAACTTCCAGGTTTTCGGAGGGTTGTAGCTCCATAAACCCCAACACTTCCCAAGGGAATAACTTGGAAATCCCTGTGACCATGAGGGCCTGCCTGGGTGAGGGATCCAAACCAAAATTCTGGGGACAAAAAACCCGACTTTGGTCCCTCAGCTCAGGTGGGTGATGGCGAGACTGAGCCGCTCCTCTCATGGAAATGCCATTTTAACACCCTTTAAATGCATTTGGGTTTGCCAGCATAAATTCATGCCTTTGAAATGGCAAAGGAAAACTGTGCAAGTGTGGATGAGGAGAAAACTTCTGTTAACATTAGGAACTGGGAAAGGAAGCTAATAATAGATCCAGCCAGTGATGCTAAACAGAGGGATAAATGTGAATTCAAGCTACTGCTTTTCAGTGGAAGCAGCCAGTATGGAAAATAAATCCCAGATTTCCACCGGGACACCGTTCAGATTAGCCCTAACCTTCCCAGACCAGCAGGAGGTGGGGAAGAAAATCCTGTTTTTGTGCTTTCAAATCAGCACCAGAGACAGCCTGTCCTCCAGCACCACCCCAAAAACCCCATCCCAGGAATGAGCAGGGGTGGGAAAACCCTCCTGGAGCAGGAGGTGGGAATGCTGAGCCAAGGGAACGGGGATGGAAGGGGTGCAGTGGGTGCTCCACGTTGATTAACTGCGTTGCATAATTTACGCTCCTCCTTATTTAATCACTCTGGAGCTCGCTGGCAGTTGCTAGATTGCTTTATTAAATTTAGGCTGTGTTGAAGGAAATTTATTTTTGTGTATTCCTCCTTCATAATTTTTTTTCCCCCCCCCCCCTTAAATGCTGTCACATAAATTAGGACGTTATCGATGAATCTGCATGAGGAGCTTTGCTGTTTAGTTCTGGGGCCAGAATCCCCTGAATCATGTGTGACACCTGTATTATAACTTACTTCTCACTATTCTTCTCCGTGATGGATTTACTTCCCCAGCTTCCTTCTCGTTTCTAGCAGACAAAGGCATTCAAACCGGGAAGCGAGGGAGGAAAAGAAAAATAGAAATCTGGATTTTGTCTCTTCACTCAGGAAGGTGAAATAGCAAGACGTGGAAAAGATCTGTTCAATCACATTGTGGCCTCAAATACATCTGACATCTTTTTATTTCCCGTTCCCAGAGGAGCTGGTAGGGCCAGGGGAGCAGAAAGGTGCAGTTTGTGGGAGTTGGTTAGAGGGGGCTAAGTCCAGAAGAGGATTAAATATTATAATGGAGTGGGCTGGGTGGGAAAGGAAATAAAAAGTCACCGAATTCCACCCTGTGCCATGGGCAGGGACACTTCCCACTGCCCCAGGGTGCTCCAAGCCCTGTCCAGCCTGGCCTTGGGCACTGCCAGGGATCCAGGGGCAGCCACAGCTCCTCTGGGAATTCCATCCCAGCCCCTCCCCACCCTCCCAGCCAGGAATTCCTCCCCAAAATCCCATCCAACCCTGCCCTCTGGCAGTGGGAAGCCATTCCCTCTTGTCCAGGCCCTCATCCAAAGGGGCTTCCCGTAAGGAGGAGGAAACTCTGATACCTAAATGGAGAACCCAGAAAATACAAATCCTTTCCCCTCTTTTCAGTTAATCCCTTATGCCATTTAGTCCCAAAACCTCATGATTGCAGTGAGGTCAAGAGGATGAATTTTGGAGAAATGGTGTCATGGATGAAATAAAAACCCATTTGGATGAAGGGCATCTGCCTGGACTTTCCTGCTTCTCAAGGTTGGAACCTGCTCTGTAAATCCAGGGATTTTCTCTTTTGCAAAGTTTCAGCTGATTCCATTTCTTGTTATACACACTTTACATGGCACATTAAGCAGTTTAGACAACAAGAAATTACCAGATGTCCATTTGTCCCTTCAGAAATCAAAGCTAAAACACCCCAACACCACCATTCCCAGGCCCAGACATTTCTGAACGTCTGAAAAGTCAACCTGTGTTTGATTTTTTAGGACAAACAACTCTTTAAAGGCCCAGTATTCACTAGAATGTAGCATTTTTTCTTCATAAAACACACATCAATCCTGATTTAGATGCAAGCAGAAAATATTTCCCTCAAAAGTCCTCACCAGAAGCAAAATATTTCCAGAATTGGTGCCTATTCATCAATAAGTGCTGATGTGGACATAATACAGGGTTGGATTGAATTTCCTCCTTGTTATTTGTCTGCAGGTCCTTGATTTATGAATTTATCCACACATGTGTGGAGCCATCCTTCAGCTGCTCGAAAAACTACCCCATGGAAGTGTTTTTAATGGAAAAATGTTTTCCCTGTTATTCATCTCATTGCCGGGATCTGCTTCCAGTGGTAAAATTAGATTTCCTCCAATAATTCTTTTCAGGCAGCTGTCAACATCCTCCTGATTCTGCTTTTCTCTGCCAAATTTACATTCTTCCTTAGCAAAATAAATCTCCCACGGGTTACAGGATTTTTTTTTTTTTTTTTTTTTTCCAAAGCTATCCCTTGGATATACATGAGCGCATGGTTGTATTGCTGTAAATCCTCCAAAAGGGGGGAAAAAAGTGATGGAAATTAGAGCTTTTTAATGAGAAAATTAACTCTACACTGGTTACTTAAGGCTTTTTTTTTTTTTTTTCCCCATCTGTTTTATTAAGCACCCAAAGTGGAACAGGCCTAATCTTCCCAGATTAAAGTTCCACAAATTTGAGGAGTGGAGTACATGCAAATATTCTTTTGTAGTCGTGCTAAAACACTGTAATCCTCAGAAAAAAGGGGGAATTAGGCTTGTAAGAAGGAGATTCTGTGTCCTGCTGTGGTTTAGGATGCCCAGAGGAGCTGTGGCTGCCCCTGGATCCCTGGAAGTGCCCAAGGCCAGGCTGGAGCACCCTGGGACAGTGGCAGGGGTGACACTGGGTGGGATTTAAAGTCCCTTACAACACAAACCATCCTGGAATTCTGTGATTTATAACAAAACTCGTCCTGTGAACTCCCAAAGAGCTGGGGGTTGGAGTCAGGACTCCCCAGAGCCGGTGAGGAATCTGCTCTGGTCAGGGGTAGGTGGCACATCTGTAATCCCAGTGATCCAACTGGCGACCCATCAACGAGGATCATGGAATCACAGAATATTCCGAGCCGGAGGGGACCCACAAGTCCAGCTCCATCCGGGGACCAATCCACGGGAAAATGGAGCCAGTGAAATCCATTGGGATGCGCTGGACTTGTGGGTTTGGGAGTTGTGCTCCCCTCTTTAATGCCTTTTTCTGTGAAGAAAAAATGAAGCAGAACCACCTCAGACCCTCTCCAGGTTGTGAATTTAAAGCGTCTGTTCCTCCGAGATTGTCTCAAGGTGCTTTCTAAATATTTGGAATTAGGATACAAGAAAAAATTGAATTCTCCTGAAGAGTTTGCAAATCTGAACGGCCCCGATAAGAAGAGGATTAAAGGAAAGTTGTTTGAACAAACCAAGATGGAATGATGAAGGTCTTTTTGGCACAGCAACCATGCTGCCAGGAGGAGAACAGAATCCAGATCTCTGGAATTAATTAATATTAATTCATTATTTGTGTAATATAAATCATGTAATTACCATGTGCAATTTCCGTTTCAAACTCGGTTAATTTAT
The DNA here is from genome assembly GCA_013397395.1 of Sinosuthora webbiana. Classification (NCBI taxonomy): domain Eukaryota; kingdom Metazoa; phylum Chordata; class Aves; order Passeriformes; family Sylviidae; genus Sinosuthora; species Sinosuthora webbiana. The sequence continues at coordinate 162,337 of VXBN01010188.1, read as the reverse complement.
CATTTTATGTCCTTGTAAACTGTGGTTGAATCCAGCAGCTCATTTTTATCTTTGCGTTAATTAATTCTTCTCTAACGTAACTCCGGGCTTGTTTTCTACGTGGCATGGACAGTCAGGCATCCAGGTATAACCTGTGCTACCAAAATGGGATATGAGATTGTTTTGAGAAAGGAGAGTTGTTTGCCAGGATTGTTTTGAGAAGGAGCTTTCTGGAGGAATTTTTCCTTGGGAAAAAGTTAACAGCTGCCGGCAGGATAAAATCTCTCAGACCCAGAAATATCAGGCCCACGGGGAGAGAAGCTGGACTTGGAAAATCCTTGTGGACCCCTTCCAGTTCAGGATATTCCACGGTTCCTTCCTTTCCTCCTGCCACGGAAACACGTCCCCCCACGACCTTACAGGGCTCTGAGCACAGCTTGGGTTTGCGCTCCATGAAAATAAGAGCAGCCGATAATTTATTTCATTCCAAACTCACATTTTTAATTAGCTGTCTACTACGAGCGATATTTCATCACCCCACCCATTGACAGGGAGACAGCCAAAGCTGTATTTTTAGTTCTTGTGCTCTGCTTTTCCCTCCAGATGCTCATCGTCTCTTTTTTTTTTTTTTTTCCTAATGTAAAACTATTAATTAATGAGAGACAATCATTCACACGGTGCCACCGGCTGTCAGGGACTAACAAATGCCAGTTAAAAAAGGGAAATAACAGAACAGGGAGCACGGAGAGGTGGCAGCAGGAGAAGGGAGATGAGAGGAGTTAATTGCTGGACTTCCAAACATCCAGGGAAGGGAGGTGTTGGAAAAGTTTACGGGGGGGGGGAGTTAATGATGTACAACAAATTAACTCCAAAGGCTAAAGATGGAAGGGTTTGTGAAAAAGGCAGGATGATGATGCTGTTTTACACCACAACGACACAGACTCCGACCTTCAGAAGGCTGAAAATGACTCCTTTATTTCTGGGATGTGTCTCCCTTTTATACCATTTCACACAGACCAGTTGGATTGGTGACACAAAGACAAACCTCTTCACTCACATTGGTCAGAGCAGAGGGACAGCAAGGAGAAGTCCCTCCTGGGGAAAGGAATGAATAACAAAGTTACAGCTACAAAAACATTTCTCCTGTTGACAGAAAATTCCCTGGGAGAAGAATTTCAGAAAACCAAAACACCTCAGGCACGGAACCAGGGCTACAGGATGAGGACTGGGAAAAGGGACGGTGGGACACTGGTGGTGGCACTGGGGGACCTTGTTTGGAGCCTTGGAAAGGCAGCTCTGGACTTTCTGCTCCAGCAGAGCCTTTGAAACACCCCAGCAAGGGGGGTGGAACCTCCCCTGGGCCCTGCTGAGCTGTGCTGAGAGGTTTTGCTGTCAGAGCTGCTGCTGGTGACAGGGTGGCCGTGTCCGGGTGTCCCCGGGGATGGGAGGGCAGCGGTGTCATGGCAGAGGGTGCAGTGGTGACAGCTCTGTCCTGGCCCCTTCCCCAGCTCCTCTCCCAGCTGGAGGCAACGAGGCCAGAGAGAGAGAACAAACTAGGGAGAAATAAAAGCTGGTGCTGAGCAGGGGCTGGAGCTCAGGCACTGAGGAAATAACCCCATTGTCCTTCAGATCCCCCCTGTAGGTCTGGCACAGAGAGGGAGAGACTCTCCCGTGGTTGTCAGACCCCTCAAATGGGGATTTGTGCCCCTCTGGGTGAGGTCACCAAGTGATGCTCAGGGAGTTTTAGTTTTATGTTTTCCATCCATTTGTAACCCTGCAGTTCTTTAGTGCAGAACTCCAGACCCCACACACAGTGGGAGCTGCTGCTGCCCCGTTTTGGGCAGACACAACAATTCCTCCCCAGGCCTGGCAATCAAGAGCCCCTCACTGCCCCAGGCCCCCAGGGATGGGAACAAAAGTGAGTTGGGGGCGGCGAACTTGGGGTCAGTGACTTCATCACCTGGAGCTGTAACTGGGACATGAACCCCCAAAGTGCAAATGGACCAAACTGATCAAAGTGTGAAAACCCGTGACCCGGGGTCCATTTTTGGGTGTAGTCTGGGTGCCCTAAATGCACCTGGAGGCCCTTCAATAAACAGAAATAAACTGCTTTTTACTCCCTTAATTCTGTCTGGCCTCTGCTTTTAGGTAGCCCCAAAAGGCATTAAAGGACAGCCTGACCTGAGACATCCCCCGCTCCTGCCCTGGCCTCCTGACTGCTCCAGAGCTGCAGCAATCGAGCCCGGGAGGAGTTCCCCAGCTCAGAGCTCTCTCTCTCTATCTTTGAAATGAGACCTCTGAGCACTGCAATGTCTTTTTCATCTCCCAGCACGATAATGTTCTCCATCAGTCTTTGCTCCGACCCTCCCGGTGCTAAAGAGAATAAAAAAAATGCCCCTTGGTTTCCTCGGTGAGCTCTGGACCAAGCCTCTGCTTTTTGCAGTATTTTCGGCGTGAGGAGGGGAAAATGAGCTGAATATTAACAGACAACTCCGAGCCAGAGTTACATCGGGGCCCCCGAGGAATTCTTTATCTGGGTTTTGGGATCACATGCTCCGAGAGGTCAGCTATTAATAGGTTCCAAGAGCCGAGCTGGTGATCATTAGGTGCTCTGAATAAATTACAAGGCGTTTGTTTGAGGTGGGTGTCGTGTTCAAGGGGTCGGTAATTAAAGCCGTTTCTGGGTTAATGTTTTATCTGTTCATCCAGCCGTGGAATCAATTCAGAGTAAAGATCCCTTTTGAACACACTCGCACTACACATCCCTGAGGTTTTCATAAGCACCTTTCAAGGATGTTTGGATTTTTTTTTTTTAATGGATTCCTTCTTGTGATGATTATTTTGAGGCATTTTAGAAACCCTAAAAGCAGATCCCTTTTTAACACACTTGCACTACACATCCCTGACATTTTCATAAGCATCTTCCAAGGATGTTTGGGGGATTTTTTATGGATTCCTTCTTGTGATGACTATTTTGAGGCATTTTAGACCCCCTAAAATCAGATCCTTTTTTAACACACTTGCACTACACATCCCTGAGGTTTCCATTACCACCTTGGATTTTTTTTTATGGATTCCTTCTTGTGATGATTATTTTGATGCATTTTAGAAACCCTAAAAGCAGATCCTTTTCCCACCACTGGCACACTATTTGCTGTTCCGTTCCATGTCAGCTCATCCTTTCCCCTTCCTCCTTCAGCATCCCCCATGAAAAGTCTTTTGGAAGTTTACTTTAGGCTTGACATTCCAAACGTTATTTATTGCGTTGTCTGGCAGGTCCTCTCTCCCTCCATGTGACCTTTCGAGACGATTTCAGAGCTGAGCCTCCGGCCCTCAGAATACCTGGGATGGTGTCTGCAGCTCCCAGAACTTCTTGCTTAGACAAGAGCAGCGTTTTCTATTCAGAAAAGTCAGTGCCAGGAGTCATCAGCCTCTCATTTACAGCCTCCTCCTCCTCCTCATTGCACCGCGGAGGCAGAACGAGCTCCGTGGACACGGAGATCCCTTCTCCAATATCACTTTCCAACCCCGAGCCGTCCCAGAGAGCCTTCCCGAGCCCAATTACCGATTTATGGCCCCGTGCAAGGGGAGGCTGATGCGCCGGCCTGCCCGGGTAGCTCTCAGCCCTGTAATTGTCTCGCTGTGTCTGCTAAGTGGCTGCAAATCCGATGTCTCATTCACTCCTCCCGGCTTGCTCAGCATTCCGGGCGCGCTCGCGTTTAATTTGTGCGAGCTGCTGCCACGGGATCTTTCCCCGGATATTCCAAACAAGGTGCCTGCTCTGGTCTGCAGGATATTCCAATCCTGCTCTGGCTCTGCAGGGCCTTTGTTCTGCACCCGGGAAATCCAAAACCTTGGAATGGTTGGGTTGGAAAGGGCCTTGAAACTCATCCAGGAACACCTTATAAAAGGCAGTGAGAATTAGACAATAAAAGCCTTTTTTTAATGCTCTTTGCCTTCTGAAATATTTGGAGTCTCTCATCTTTCTTTCGTGTCCTACAACGACACTTGCCCTCAGCTGGTGCTCTGCAGACACAGGAGCCGGGTGTGGATATTTGTTTAGAACTAGGAAAAATTGTGTCCTGGTGTTCCTCCTCTCCCAAGCTGATGGAGCTGCAGTTTCTTCCCTCAGCCCATCAGGCAGTGATGGTTTCAGGATTTAATGCGATGGGGCGGGAGCACGGCTGAATAAACTGGATTTTCACCCAGCCATGACCAGGTGGGTTTAACATTTCAAGTCTGTCGCCTCAGTAACTTCCCTAAGCCGAGATCAGAGCTCAGCTCGAGGTTTAAAACCACAGGAGGGGCAGAGGAAATGTTTTAAAGGGTTTTAGGTTGAATTGATGAAGGGAATTCCAGGTGGGAGAAGTTAATGGAGCAATGCCTTTGGTAGCAAGAGAACAGGGAAACAATCCTGGGTGTTCCTGGGATCCAGAGTTTACCCCAAAGCTGCTGGGACAAGATTCCTTCTCAGACCTGGCAGCAGCTGAACCCAGAGAGGTTCAGGATTCACCAGAGGGTGTTTGACGTCAGAACAAACATTAAGATTTGAATTTCAGATGTTCAAAACTTTGGGATCTTTGTGGTGGACACTGGACTGATTCCAAACATTGGGATCTTTGTTGTGGACATTAGACTGGCCCCAAACATTGGAATCTTTGTGGTGGGCACTGGACTGACCCAAAACATCGGGATCTTTGTGGTGGGCACTGGACTGAGCCAGATCAAACACTGACTCCACAACCCCGCAGGCCATTAATGATTCCCAGGGTGGGAAGCAGGATGACTGAAGGAACCTTGTGACCTTCTCCATGAAAAGACCCTTTCCCCCTTCCTCTGCTGAGCTGGAAATGTTCCTTCCTCCTCTTTTGAGGTAGGAATGCTCTTTTCTTGCTTGTTGACACAGCGGGGAGGATCAATAAGTTTGTCTCTTTTCTCACGTCTCTGCTTGTCCTCAATTATCTTTGATTGGAGTTTGAGCAGGGAATGTTTAGTTGCAGCACTTGGTAGTTCTCTGGCAGAAACCCGCATAATTTGGGGCAATTTACTGAACGCTTTCGTGCATCAGGTGCCTATTTTTGAGCAAAGATAATGAGAGTTTTGTTCTACCTGTCTGTGATGTCTCCTAACCCGTGTTCCTGACCTTGCCTGGGGCCCGCATCTCTGTAACGTTCAGGCTGCAGCGTAAACAATCCTGTTCCTACTGTATTTCTGTTTACCCATGTGGCTTAGGGGGATTTTTTTTTTTTTTTTTTTTATTATTGGAAACCCTCTACCTGTGTTTGTTCAGACAGAAATTATCTATGCCACGGCACGCAGGGCAGCGTTTTGTTCTCTCCTCTTTCTTCCCTGGCCCAAACAAAAGGTGAGAAAGGCAGAAGCACCAAAGCGCCGCTCCAGCTGCCTCTCACCTTGAAATCACAGGGGAAACCCATAAATCCCAAATATTGGATTTGAGGTTTTGAAGATCCTTGATAGAAATACTACCAAAGGAGATGCACCCCTGGGATTTACACCACGCCTGGATTTTAATTATTCTGAGGGAAGCGTTATGTCCTGCCAAGGCGTTTGTCCTTTGCTGTCAGGGCTGGAAAGCGCCAATTTCACTTTTCCAGAGAGGACCCGGAGTGGCCTGAACAGTGGCCACCCCACCAGTTTTTATTCCTGAGGCCACCCCAGCCCCGTGGAGCTCCTGGAGGATCCTGAGTCACATCCCAAGTGGAAAATCTCTTGATGTTCCACCCCAGGGGCAGCTCCATCCCGGGGAAACGTGCTCTGGATGGAACCAGGAATGCTCCAAGGGCACCGGGAGCCTTCAGAGGGAGCAGGACTCGTGTGCCTGGTCTGAGCCTCCCAGAGGCACTGGGGGAATTGGGGCGCTCAGCTCCCAGTAATTCCTATCAAAATTTAGCACCCAAATGCCCCTGGGTAGTTTTGAAAAATCTTCTCTTTTAGTGGGAGGCATAAAAGGGAGCGTTTGGAATTAGCTGAATTGTGTGAATAGTTCGTTAGTGTTGCAGATGATAAAAAAAGGGCTCCTCCAGACAATTAATTATCTCCTGAGCCGCTCCAGAGGTGACATCTCCTTCCTGCCTCAGAGCACTCTGCTGTTGGCCTGGAGCTGGGGAGTTTATGCTCCTTTTTAACTCCTTTAGCCCACTTCATATATCTCAGGAAGTTCTCGGGAACCATAAAAACGATCTCACAGCCGTTAAAGTCCCACCACTTTATCAATATTGGTATTTAGGAAGAAGGGAACAGCCCTTAATTGTTTTCCTGCGCTCTGCCCTGTGGACTGTGGTTCTCATTAGCTGTGCCAGGGAGCAGGAATTTCCTCCAGGATGTTTTATTCCTCTTAATTCCAGTTTTTTTTGGAAAGGTCCTCCTGAACCTCGCATGAAGTTGACTCCTGTCATCCTGGTCCTCACAGGGAGCGTGTCACAGAGAGATTCCCAACCCTCCCAACTCCTCAGTCACAGAGAGATTCCCAACCCTCCCAACTCCTCAGTCCGTTCTCCCTGTTCTCCACCACAGACGACCCTCCCCGGGCTCTGTTTTCCCTCCCGGGGTATCAGTTCCCCGCCGGCTCCGGGATCACTTTCCCGGGGTGGGATGAAGGGAGCCGGCAGCTCGTGCCGAGCCCCGCGGGATGTGTGGAGCCTCGCTAATCACCTGCCTTCCTAATTACCACGTGCCAGCCCTAATTGCACGACTGCAGCAATGGGATCACACCACTTCCCCTGACATGTTGTGACTGGCGCAGCCCACGCTGGTTCCTCAGCTACCTGTTGCCCCAAAATGAAATATTTGTCTTAGCTGACACAAATTATAATTATCCCAAGGAATCTGGAGGTTCTTCCTCCTCCCTCCCCTCCCCACTTTTTTTTTTTTTTTGTCTTTCTAATTATCACTGTGGCTCCCAATGGAAGTGGTTGGTGCAGCTGCTCATTAGCCAAAATACTTTCTTCAGCAATTACCAGAAATTTAGGGAGCCAATTTGGAAAAAACACCGCGGAGTTTTGCCTTTGGAGAATCCTCAGGTGCAGCTCCAGCTCTGTTGGTGTAAATGTAAGGATCTGCACTGATGTAGCTGCATTCCCTCGGAGCAGAGACAAATTTATCCCTCATTTAAAACCCGGACACCAAATTTTATTGATTGATATTGAGGCTATAAATTGAGCCTGGCTTTAGCAGGCCTGAGCCTAACCAGCATCAGGAGCTTCCTGGGAGAGACAAGATTTACACTGGCCCGGGGATCCTGATTGAAATCCTGTGACCTTTCATCATTTTGTGCTGGAGTAATTTCGGCTCGGCCCTGACAAGCCCAGACGGTCAAACCCAGCCTGAACCCCCACCAAAGCACCAGGGAACAGATTTCCTGCGAGCCCGGAATTTTTGTGGAGCTCTCGAGGCTTTGCTTCGTGTTCATATCTCGGGTGAAAGGTCTCAAAACCTTTAACTCAGTGAAAATTGTGACAAACTCACCATTTCAGTGTCAGGCACTGAAATACAAAGAACAGGACAGAATATTTGGAGTTGACAACGCCATGTTCAGCTCCGGGAGCAGCTCAGGAGGTGGCTCAGGTTGTTTCCCACAGGAATGAAGGAGTGCAGATGGATTTGGGGAGTTTTTATCCACCTTTTCATGAGGTCAGAGGGTGTGCACAGCCCTGGGCAGCCCAGAGGAATAAAGATCCAACAAAACTCTTGGATTTGGTTCCGTTCAGGAGAGCGGAACTTGGCCGTGTCCACGTGCTGGTGGCTCCCAGCAGGAGCTGGCCAGAATTGGGATTTCCAGTCCCACACCAGACCACAGGAGCTAACGAGGGGCCAATTCCAGCCCGGGAGGAGAAGAAGGAACACAGACTTTGTAAAACAAAGAGTTGTAGGAGTTAAGCTGAGGGCGTGAGGCGCTGGCTGAGCTCCCGGCTTTGTCACCGTTCTCTGGGTGACCTTGGCCGTGTCACACAATCTTTCTTTACCTGAGAGCCGCGTGTGGGAGTGATGATGCCTCCCTGGGCAGAGAGGCGCCTTCCCTGCTGCATCCTGATGCTCTGGTGTCTGGGATCGCAGGTGTTCCCAGAAATTCAGGACATTACAGTATAGATTGCCCCATCCTACGTGCGTCTGGAGCGCCGGAGAGGCTCTATAAATACAGATATAATCACCCCAAAAGCCTGCTGGATCCCTTCCTCCGTGCTGCAATCCTGACAGATGTTGCTCTCAGCAAGATTCCCCCGTATTCCAGGAGCCGAGCGGAGTCCGGATGCCAGGGAAACAAAAGAAGATTAATTAGGCTGTCATTGTGTGAAATTGGGTTTGGGGATGGCGGGCACACTCCACAGCTCTGCACGGAGCTGGGCCATTTTTTTAATTAGAGGAGCTGAGAGAGAGAGGGGGGAAAGAAGCCAGGTCGTGAGGGGCAGGGCTGTGGAGTTCTGTTTGGCGACACGGGGACACGGGGAAGGGTCGGGGTGACACCCCGAGCTGTATGCTCCCTGCAGAGCCCGGGCCTGAGCAAATACCCCTCATCTCCCTGAGCGAATTCTGCAGCTGAATTCTCTCCCTGCTGCTGCCCCAGAGGGAGGGGAACGTCCCAGAAATCCTCCTGTCCCCTTGTTTTATGATTATCCATGGGAGTGACACACATGGAGCTGTTCCCTGGTGCCCAGTGCTGAGCTCACTGCAGCTCCAGCTGCTCTGGGATTGCACTGGGATTGTCCCAAGGACAGCCCTTGGCTCTGAGGGATCCCTGGATCCTGGAAGCTTTGCAGGTATTCCAGAATATTCCTCAAGGCAGCCCCCGGGAACCCTCCAATCCATGATCTGACAGCTTTTTCCGGGAATCAGAGGGAGCTTGGGACACTTTGCCTGGCCTGTCTGGGGCAGTTTGTCATTCCGAGTGTCACTGGGGTCCTGGGAGCAAGTCTTGGAAATTAACACGGGGAACAAAGCTGCAATTACCCAAATCAGAGCTCTGCTGCCAGGCAAGAGATCATTGCCTGGTTACTGCTAATTAACCTTTGCAGAGTGATTACCCTGATGGCCAGAACTGTGAGCTCCGTGACCTCAGACAGAGCAGAGGAACGTGGGGAGGGTCAAAGATCCTGGTTTGGAGTGACAGGACCAGGAGAAACGGCCTCAGGTTGCACCAGGGAAGGTTTGGATTGGATAAAAGGGAAAAAAAAATGCACGGAAAGGGTTGTAAAGCACCCTGGGAATAGGCTGCCCATGGGAGTAGTGGGACGCTCAAAAAAAGCTGTGGAGGTCCTTGGGGACATGATTTTGTGGTGACGGTGGTGGTGCTGGGTTCTGTTGGACTCCATGACTTTAAAGTTGTTCTCCAGTCTCAGGGATTCTGAAATTCTCTGATTCTGATGCTTGAAAAACCTGTGTGGACACGATTTTGTGATGACAATGGTGATGCTGAGTTCTGCTGGACTCAATGACTCTGAAGTTCTTCTCCAGTCTCAGGGATTCTGGGATTCCCCAATTCTGACGTTTGCTGGCTGAGCAGTGCTTGCCTGAGCCTTTTCCACAGAGACACAAATTTTCAATCCCAAACCCCCAGCAGGAATTTCTCACCTGTGCCACCCCCTCCTCTCCAAACATTCCTCCCAGGGTTTTGCAGCTCGGAGAAAACCTTTGCTGCTCACATGGAATCTGTTTATTCTCCATTTTATCCTTTATTATCCCTGTGAAGAGACTCTCATGAATACTTCAGGAAAACATTCATAAATAGATCCTTAATTATTTAAACCCATTTTCCCCCTTTCCTTCCTTAAGGGTGTTGCCTTTCATCCACCCAAGCTGAATTTATTGCAGTGTTTAATAACTTTAATTTCAATTAAGTTTCGCATGTACACGACTCCAAATCTCGTATCCAGCTGTTTGCCAGCAGCTGATTGAGTTGGGATTTTTATAATTTGGGTTTTTTTTAATTGTAGATGGTCATGTTCTCATTTTCAGCCTGGGAAAGGGAAGGCTCCAGGGTGACCTTAGAGCCCCTGGCAGGGCCTAAATCTCGGGATAAATTGGGGTTTATGGAGGTGACACTGGGTGGGAGTTGAGGAGAAGGAGAATTTCTCCTCAGAAACATCAAAACAAAGCAGGCACAGTTGGTGCCGATGAAATCAGATTATTTCCTCTCCATAGTAACCAGCCCGAGCTCCCCATTTCCCTTCCCACTGTTCCTGCCTGGGAACATTTTCCTGGAGCCTGGGAAGTGTTGAACAGGTGACCTGAATGTGACAGCAGCTGCTAGGGGCTTCCCCTGGCTCCTGCCCTGCTGAAAAAATACCACAAAACCCTAACCCAAACCCAAACACAAACCTAAACACAAACCCAAAACCCAAACATAAACCCAAAACCCAAACACAAACCCAAAACCCAAACAACAAACCTAAAACCAAACACAAACCCAAAATCAAACACAAACCCTAAACATAAACCCAAAACCCAAACACAAACCCAAAACCAAACCCAAAAACCAAACACAAACCCAAAACCCACAGCAGGGCTGCTGCCAAGGAGGGATAATTCCCTGCCAGCAGCTCCAGGTTCCCATCCCGTGGCAATTCCAGGATCACGGGGAAAGCAGCAGCCCCTGGGAGCCCGGAGGAGTGGACGGGACATTTCTGTGTCTGTCCCTCGGGGTTTCAGCCTGTGGGGTCGGGCTTTCTGACACTCACACCCCAAATGTCGCTGGTGGCATGGGGTGGGCTTTATTGTTGTTGGTTGTTTACTGTTGTTAGATATTTATTTGCTATTGAATACCTGTTATTAGGAGATATTTAGAATGGAGACTTGGCAAGGAAAAGGCCTTGTCAGGCCTCTGAAGGGGAGAAATGATCCCTTTACGTTTTATCTTTCATGTATTTCAGGTTCTGTGGTGCCCAGGGGTGCAGCTCTGAGCTCACAGTCAGTGTCACTCAGCTCTGCACACAGCAGGGACACAAAACAAATCCTTTTCCTGCTGCACACCAAGGGCAAATGTTAAATTTTTCAGGCCCAAAAGCATAAGACCCAAAAGGTTACGAGTTTTCAGACCCAAAAGATGAGCTGAGGACAGAAAACAAGAAGGATGTAACTCCATAACCTGGAGCTGGGATTGGACAATCAAACCCCAATATTCAAATGGACCAAAACTTATACAAGTATGANAAATGGACCAAAACTTATAAAAGTATGAGACCTCGTGACCAGGCAGCCATTTTGTGACCATTTTGTGACCATTTTGGGTCCATTTTGTGACCATTTTGTGACCATTTTGGGTCCACCCTCTCCTGCCCAAGGTGTATCCTAAAGACCCTTTAATAAATCTCTATTCTCCAGCTCTGCCCAGTCTCTGTTCCAGCTCAGCCTCAGGGGCAGCAGGGCTGGGTGAGGAGTTGCTGTGCTGCAGCCCTGACGGGGTCAGAGGAGGGTCCAGCCCCCCTCATTAGGCCTGCAGACCCCAATTAATATCGGGGCTCATTAGCCAGGTTCTACTGACCCACCTTGGGAACATCAGGGAACCTCAGGGGCAGCTTTTGAGTGTTCTTCAGTCCTTTCCTTGGAGTGTTCTCCTGCCTGATTTAGAAAAATCAGGGCTTTTGTCCAAAAAAACCCTCTTGAGCTTTTAGAAATTCTATTCTATCATAAGTTTTCCGAGTGCTCAGGAATTTAAATGTTCCCTCCCAGCTGTGGGTTGACCCCCCTCGTAAAAACCAACCCCAAAATCTCCAAACCCCCAAACAACCCCAGCTGCTCTCGTGCTCCTACTCAAAATTTAAGCTGGGCTTGGAGAGCTTAAGGCAGGCCTGACAACCAGATCCAAGTTCTGAAGCCACAGAGGCACTCTTTGAATCCTTATCCCAGTTTTGTCCCCCAGTAAATAAATTGTTTTAAAGCTGAAATCTTAAAATCACTCAGGCTTTCAGTGACTGCCTTGGATTTTTTTTAGTTTTTTTTTTTTTTTTATTTATTCTCCCCGGCCATAAAACCAAATTATACAGGGTATATCCCATGTAATTCCTTTTCTGGCTCTATCTTATCTCCAGCTCTTAGCTGATGTGATTGAAAAACTCTGCCATTCCGTGACGTAAATCCCAACAAAGCCCCAAAGGCCGGCCAGGAGCAGGTCCAGTCACTTTAAAGCGATGTCCTCTCTCTTATATCTAAATATTTTTGGACCTTGATTTATTTTATTTTTTTTTCAATTAAATCTTTTGTAATTAAAGGAAAGAAAAAGCTCAGATTGCACCTCCTGATGCTGTGCTGGAACAACAGTGTGGGAAGTGGGGAGGAGAGAAAAAGCGTTTGGATGCGTTTGGATCTATTTTGCAGAGACCTAAAACACCCAAGTTTTTCTGTTTATTTGTCACTTTCTTATTTTATTTGTCAGGTTTTTATTTTATCCGTGTGAGTATTTTTTTTTTTTATCAAGCTGCGAGTCTCGTGTGCCTGAGAGCAAACCACCCTCCAGGGCCAGCCTGAAAAAGAACATTGTCTTACACTTTAAATTCTTCGTGGCTGTGAATTCCCAAACTGAATTCCCACACCGAAAAGTGACCCAATTCCCGAACTTTCCTCCCTGTTTTCAGCACAGCAGCAAAAGGGGGGAAAAGGCTCCTTGGTTTCTGGGCAAAGCTCTGAAAATGGGTGGAAATGTGGGAAATTTTGGGTTCATCTGCTGCCTGAGCTGCCTCTGTTACTGACTCAGTTTCGAGGGATTTTGGGAAGGAATTCCTGGCTGGGAGGGTGGGGAGGGGCTGGGATGGAATTCCCAGAGGAGCTGTGGCTGCCCCTGGATCCCTGGGAGTGTCCAAGGCCAGGCTGAAGCACCTGGAATAGTGGGAGGTGTCCCAGTGGGATGAAATTATCGAGGGACACAGTAGGGGTGAAAGTGATTTTTATTTGTTTATTTGGGGTTTTAACGCCCCCAAACCACATTCCAGACTGAATTCCCCCCACGGTGACCTGGGGGAGCTCAGGTGGGACCCTGGGGGTTACACAGGTTCTCCCTCTGAGCCCGAAATTCTCCTTGTAGCTGCTCAGGGTGGAGAAATCCTGGATACAGATATTTGTGTTTAAGGTCTGCAGCTTCACAGAATTATTATTAAGCTTGGAAGAGACCTTCAGGATCTTCCAGTCACCCCCAGCAGCTCTGTCACCACCCCTAAACATTGTCCCCTAGTGCCACATCCAGAAGCCTCCTGAGCCCTCCCAGAGACGGTGACTCCACCAATTCCCAAATCCTTCCGAGGCCTGACCCCTGTTCCAGTGGAAAATCCGTTCCCAAATCAGACCTGAGCACACCTTGAGGCCGTTTCCTCCCATCCTGTCACTTGAGACCGACCCCAGCTCACCCCCAACCTCCCCTCAGGCAGCTGCAGCTTCACAAATAACCAAATTTCACAAATAACCAAATTTCACAAATAACCAAATCTCACAAATAACCAGATTGCACAAATAACCAAATCTCACAAATAACCAAACTGCACAAATAACCAAATTTCACAAATAACCAAATCTTCCCCAGCGTGTTCATTAAGGGTGTTTCGCAGGCAGAATTGACTTGGATGGAATTTTTTTTGCTGGCACGACAGGTGGAGATTAGAGCTGGCACGCCGTGGGCAGGATTTAGTGCTTCATCTCTTTGTATTCACCTCAGTCAATAAGGCAGGAAATTTATTTACTGTCCAGAGTCACTTTAGTGCCTGTCTGGAGCGTTGTTTCAGCAGCTGGAAATGGCAACACATCCATGGATCTGCCCTGGAATGGATGGCTTTGGATACCCCGGGAGAAGGATGAGCAAACCTGTTTGTGCTGTATTGACAGAGAGATGAATTTCCCCTCCAAGTTGAATCCCGTGGATTTGACGATTTTTTTTTTTTTTTTCTCTTGAGGAACTTCTCTGTTTGATTGTTGTTTTCTGTCAATCTTTTCAGCCTTCTGATGTTTACATTGCTGTATTGGAGCTTCTCACAGACTTTCCTGTGGGGTCGGAGAGGTGTCAACCTCATTGCCCAGTCCCTGATCAAACTAGGTGTCCATTAATTGTCCTTCCTCAGAGGGGAATGTGAAAACACCCAGGACAGTTTCCAAAACAAGAAGGGCAGCTGCCACAACATCACTGCAAAGTCTGTGAGAAACTGTGGCACCCTGGGACAGTGGGAGGTGTCCCTGCCCATGGCAGGGGTGGGATTGGATCTTTAATGTCCCTCCCATCACAAACCAGTCTGGATTTCTGTGATTTTTAGCAATCCAGACTGAAATGTGGCCTGGATTCCCAGTACTCCCAGAGCAGGGGAATCCCAACGACTTTGACAGAGCTCAGTCGTTGCAGGACACGAAAGAAAGATGAGAGACTCCAAATATTCCAGAAGGCAAAGAGCACAGAAAAAAGGCTTTTATTGTCTAATTCTCACTGCCTTTTATCAGGTGTTCCCACACAGACTCCCCATGGTTGGTGAACAGGAACGACACCTCTCTAATGCCGTTGGTTAAACCAGAGAAACAGCAAAACACCACCTGGAGAAAGATTGTTTGGAGAAAGGAGAGTTGTTTGCCAGGATTGTTTTGAGAAGGAGCTTTCCTGAGGAATTTTTCCTTGGTAAAAGGTTAGCAGTTGCTAGCAGGATAAAATCTCTCAGACCCAGAAATATCAGGCCCACAGAGCTCTGTGAGATTCAGGCATTTGAAAAAGTCTTGGTACTTCTAATTGTTATTAGTAAGCACATCCCTCCTTAGTAAGCCAAAAGTGGAAAAAAAAAAAAATCAGCAATTCCTCTTTCTGCTCCAGTGAAACTCCCGATTCCCCAGGAAGTTTGAGAGACTTTCTCCTTTGAAAAAAAAAAAAAAAAAGAAGAAAAAAAATTAATTGGAAATGACAAGAGGAAAATGATCCAGCTGAATGCTTTGATAAGCAATCAAGGCCTAATAGATTAGAAAATATAATTAATTACTTAATTATACTCAAAGTGGTTGTTGTTGGGGGACTGTTGAGCGAACAGCCATTGTTGGGTGGGAGGATGTGGAGTGAATGTCGGGCTGCGGGAAGCCCTGGCTGCTGGCGGGGGCTCCTGGGGAGCACAGGAGTTGTTCCCTGCTCAATTCACACGAATTCCAAAGGGGAATATGCAGGAGCTTCCCCCAGAGGGTGGGAATGGGCACTGACGGGGAATTCCAGGGAATTCCAGGGAATGGGAACTGCCCCGAGGCTGCCGGAGCTCCTGGAGCTCTCAGGACAGGCTGGGAGTGCCGGGGGGTCTGTGCAGAGCCAGGCGGGAGCAGCAGGTTTGTCACCAGATGGACACGAGAAAGCCACACTCAGCCCTCAGGCTGTGAGACGAGAAGAGAAGGAAGTTTTTTTGTTTATTTGGGTTCAGGGTTTAAATTGGGTTGGGACTTTGACCAGCGACTGGGGGATGAGGTTGACACCTCTCCAACTCCACTGGTCAAAATAAAAGTCCATCAATTTGTCCTTCCCCCTGGAAAGGAATGTGTTATTTACAAAACCTCAGTCTTTGTTTATGTTACAAGCGTGAGAACTCCAGCACAGAAATGTGAAAACATCAGAAGGCTGAAAAAATCAGGGCAACACAGGTTCTGTGTTTGGTGCCTTTGGAGCATCCCTGCTCCGACAGCTCCTAAACAACCACCAAAACCTGGTGACTCCATGGAAAGGATGGAGGACCTTTGATGTAAATAAAAAAGACACAGAACTATTGGAAAAAAAACCCCACAAAGACACAGAACAGTTGAAAGAGAGTTTCTGGTTTTAGCCAGCTGTTTATCCACTCCAGAATCTCCCTGGCAAGGGTTAAAGGAAAGGCTGCACGTGGCTCTGGGTTTGGAATAAAATCACAGATCAAATCCCCCCCGGAGGCTTTTAGAGGGGTTTGAGGTGTAGAAACCTCACAGATGAGACCACCCCGAGTGGAGGCAGGAGCTCCATCTGCGTGGTTGTTCCCTGGAGAACAACTTCTCGCTGATAAAAGGATGCTGTGGCTTCTTATCTCGGATTTTGGGCCGTGTGATGTGGCTCTGACATCTGGAACACATCTGGAACACATCCTGGTCATTCCTGTCATGCCGGATCCTCAGAACAGCTCCAGATTTCAGCAGGAGTCACTAAACCCTTTAACGGTTCGGAGCACAGATTCAAGGTGGCCTCGAATTTTCAAGTGATCCCCCCCCTCAGATTTCACCCATCTCATTTTAATTTCATTTTTAATTTTCATTTTTAATTTCACAGGAGTT
>VXBN01010188.1:131068-146073 GCA_013397395.1 Sinosuthora webbiana | reverse complement strand
AAAAAAAAAAAAGAATAATTCTGATTATTCCAAAAATGCACTGCACATTTCCCTGTCCTGGTCGTATTTCCCTGGAAGAGCCTGCGAGCTCCTAATGGTGGGAATAACTTTTCCATGGGTTGAGATAGGTGACTGGTTTGGGTTTATTTCCTGAAAAAACACATTTTTTTTCCCATCTATACAGTAAATGAACTAAAGGCAGCTATAAGGAACTGTTTACTCACCAGCTTTAGCTACACAGGAGGAGAGATTCCTTGGAATTGCACAATAAAACTTCAGGAGCACCAAATTAGTCGTGCTTTGCCTCATTGACACTGAGTGTTTTCCAGCCAAAGTTTTCCTCGGGGAGCTCTCCTTGCCTGTGCTCAGGAATCCAGAGCTCCGGGTTCAATCTCCATCCAAGGGGGCTGCAGGAAGGTCCAGCCTGGGCAATTCCTTCCCCCCTCCCCATTGCTGGGTAGGGAATTGAGGATTCTCCATGGAATGGTTCAAGCTCTTGCCACGTGGAGGAGGCAGCAGAAATCTCCAGGAAATCTTGGATTCCAAGACCCGAGATCCATCCCTGGGAGCAGGATTGATGGATCCCATGCTACCAGCGGGAAAAGGGCCGCTCCAAAACCTTGTCCTCATTCCCAGCCACACATTTGCTGCTCCCTGTGCTCTGCTGGATGTGGCACTTGGAAAAGTATCCATGGATCTCAGCCCTTGGAAAGGCTTCCCATTAATTCTGTTCCACTTGCATTGAACTGCCAATCCCCATCAGTGTCTCAGACCCAAAAGCTCTTTCTGGGGTTGTTTAAGGGGGCTTGGGCTGCAGTTTCTTCACTCATTTTTTTTCTTCCTTGAGTTTGGATCAAGCCCTGGCTGGAAGAATTCAGAAGGAAAAAAAAGAGTAGAAACCTCATTCCCAAGTTTTGGATTTATTTGTGGAAAGATGATTGTGGGATAAAAGACGGAAGAGTGTTAACCTGGGGGTCTGAGAAGGACAGGGACACCCAGGTGAAGGAGCTGGGGGACAACTGGCAGGTTTGTGGGATCTGACAACATCAAAGGGACACAAATTAACGGGAGGCAGCTTCTGGTGGGAGGGGAACAGTTGGTGGGAATGAGCTGAGCACGGTGGGGTCAGATCCGCCTTTGAAGAGAAGAGCTCAGCGACTGCAGCTGTGCTCCAAACCCTCCCAAACCCTCCCAAACCCTCCCTGCTGCCGGATTCCGGGGTGGACAGCACAGCTAAAACAGTTTTAGGCACGAAATTACCAATTCTGAACTCAATTGCATCATCCTGTTCACAGCAATTTGTGTTTGGGGACGACGGTGCCCGGACACACCAACGCCCACCTTTCTCACCTCACCCTGTTCTGACACAGGGTTTGCGGGGAAATGCCAATGGAATTCCCAAAGAAACACGCAGGCTTTGGGATAAACAGCCTTTCCTGGGGGGGGGGGGGGCGGCATTTAATAAACAATATTAAAAAAACAGCCCTGGGAAGCCAAGATCAGTTTCCATGGCAAAGAACAGAGGAAGGCGGTGAGGCTGCTTGGAGTTTGGGGAAAAAAAAGGGGATTGGAGAGGTGAGGGGAAGGTGCTGGGGTTGGGTTTTACTGCTCACACCATTCCCAGGCACCAGCACTGGGGGTTTAGAGTGAAATCTGCAGGGTGGAAATTTAATGCATCCAAATATGCACCGTGACCAGAGGATCACGGAATGATTTGGGATGGAAGGACGTCATTAAAGCTCATCCAGCCCCATCCCCGTGGGCAGGGACACCTCCCACTGTCCCAGGGTGCTCCAGCCTGGCCTTGGGCACTGCCAGGGATCCAGGGGCAGCCACAGCTCCTCTGGGAATTCCACCCCAGCCAGGAATTCCTTCCCAAAATCCCATCTAAACCTGCACATGGAACCATGGAATGGTTTGGTTTAGAAGGGACCCCAATGTTCCCCCAGTCCCACCATGTGTCCAACACTTTCCACTGTCCCAGGGTGCTCCAGCCTGGCCTGGGACAATTCCAGGGATCCAGGGGGAGCCACTTTTGGTGTCAGTCCTCACAGAGTGGGTGTTGTGGATGCTGGGGGAGCAGCAGGGTCTGTTCTGCTGCTGGGAGCCCATTTGGTGTCAATCCTCACAGGGTGGACGTTGTGGATGCTGGGGGAGCAGCAGGGTCTGTTCTTGAGAGTTGGTGGGAGCCCATTTGGTGTGAATCTTTGTAGGGTGGATGTTGTGGATGCTGGGGGAGCAGCAGGGTCTGTTCTGCTGCTGGGAGCCCATTTGGTGTCAATCCTCACAGGGTGGACGTTGTGGATGCTGGGGGAGCAGCAGGGTCTGTTCTGCTGCTGCTGAGAACTGCTGGGAGCCCGTTTGGTGTCAGTCCCGGCAGGGTGGACGCCCTGTACTCACCACCAACTCCTGTGCTGCTCAGATCTGCTCCTCCTGGGCTGCCCCCACCGCCAAGCACACACCCGGAGCCGCCGTGGCCGCATGATGAGGGGAGTCATCCGGGGATAGGAGCTCTGCGCTCGTGTGTTTGGCTCGTGGAGAAATCTGTCCCTCAATCTGTGCGAGATCTTTTTTTCTTGTTTGCTATTTTCCTTTCTCCCACCCTTCATCTGTCACTCCTGTCTGGAGTACAAGCTCTGCGGGGCAAGGGCTGGCCGAGCCGGGTACCGAGAGCAGCTCCAGCTCTTGTCGAGGCCCCTGGGCACAGCAAACAGCAGATTTTGGATGATGGGACATTTATTTATCTTTAGATTTCTTCTCCCGGTGTTTTGGCCCCTCGTGCAGGCAGGGAGCAGGTCAGGATGACACCTGGAGCTTACCGGTGGAGCAGGCACTGTGGGGTTGTTCCAGGTGGCTGTAGTGGGTGTAGAGCCAGGAAAGGGAAAGTAATTCCTCCCTGTGAGGGTGGTGAGGGGCTGGGATGGAATTCCCAGAGGAGCTGTGGCTGCCCCTGGATCCCTGGAAGTGCCCAAGGCCAGGCTGGACAAGACCTGGAGCAGACTCATGGAGGAAGGTTGTCCCTGCCCACATCAGAGATGAGCTTTAAGGTCCCTTCCAACCCAAACTCTCGGGGATTCTGGGATTATCCCATGCAGAGGCTGTGAACAGCTGCAGCCCCGCGTTCCACCAGGGAAAAGCTGCACTCTGGAAAAGCAGAATTCCCTGTTGGCTGATCCCTTTGGACACTCTGGCACCGCCTTGCCCGGACAGAACCAGCTCGGAAAACACCAGAGTGGCTGGAACCCCTCTGGTTTGTGCCTGGCTGGGCCAGAGGCTGTTCAGAGGAGCTGCCTCTCACTGACATGAGCAGCAGATACTCCCAAACCCGGCTTCCAGGGCAGGTTTTACCTTCCCAAGGGATTTTTTTGAACCTTTCCCTTCCTTTCCTCTTTCCTCTTTCCTCTTTCCTCTTTCCTCTTTCCTCTTTCCTCTTTCCTCTTTCCTCTTTCCTCTTTCCTCTTTCCTCTTTCCTCTTTCCTCTTTCCTCTTTCCCCTTTCCCTTTCCCCCCGAGCCCCAGGACCGGCCCTAGAGGGCAGGGGCCGCTTTTGCTCATCGATGTCGCTCGTGTCGGGTGGGGAGCGAGGCGGATTTGTCGGGTTTTGGCGGAGCCCCGGAGCCCGCACGGCGGGAGCAGCGCCGGCCCCGCAGCCCAGGAGCTCTGCAGCCCTCTCCTGGCTGCATCCAAGAGCGCTCGGCTGCGCCGGGAAAAGCGCTCCGCTCCCGCCTGGATCTGCCCGAGCTCTGTTCCCCGGAGATATTCCCAGCCTTCGGCTCGGATTCACGCACCGCGCTGTGCTCAGGGCGTGGTTCTAAGCATTTTTTTTTTAATCAAAATGGGTTGAGAGTCGCCTGGCTACAGCCAAAACCTTTAGGGTCTTGGATAAATAGATAACAGTGAAGGAAAATGTCCCATTTCTTTCTATCCCTTTCTCCTCGCACTGGTGTGGGTTTAATCACCAGCCACGACGTGCCTTGTTTATACCTCCTCATGTCTTGGGGACAAAATATTGTACGACTTGAGTCATGTTCCCCCTGCTTTAGGAAACACACTTTTGTTCCCTTGATGTACAGGATCAATGCACAACTTGAAACAGTATTTAAAAAACCTTTGGAGAGGCCATCAATTCCTGGAGAGCCCTTCTGCAGCCCATCAATTCCGGGCAGATCTAATGAAAAGCAGTGTTTGAATATGAGACAGAGACTTATTCCGCTCGTTCTGCGGCGCCTTCATCTGTCACCGTGGCAGCAACATTATCAGATGTCCCTATTAAATCCCGGATTTATTTGTTGGGAGTAATGGAGGGAGCAGGTTGCCATCTTTTGGATCGCTGCATGGAAGAGCGAGTGCACCTTTTCCTTCGCCGCCATAATTCCTTTTTTGAAGGATGAGCCCCATTCCCCACACGACGCTCTGGCCCCAGACGTGAGGATGCTCCGGGACCTGTGACACCATGGAAGGTCCAGCTCCATGGAATTTTGGGGCTGAAATGGCAGGAATTCGGCAAGCTGGGAGTGTTGGAGGTCAGGAGAAGGCTCTGGGGGAGTCATTATGGGATTCCTGAAACCTTCTCTGCTCTTTCTTTGTGGTCCCTTGGGCCGGAGGCACCTTCGAGAGGCTGAGTTCAAACTCACTTTGGTCTGCAGCTCTGCCAGGAGTGGGGAGCACAAATTCCTGGGCGGGAAAAAAGAGCTTTAAAAGTCTAAATAAAAGCTGAGTTGGCTTCAATTTGGGAAGGTCTCTGTGTCTGGGCAGCCAAAGACAGGGAGAGGTTCTCAACTGGATTCTTTTACCTATGGACAAGGAACTACTCTGTATCCCTGGTTCCGTGCCTGAGGTGTTTTGGTTTTCTGAAATTCTTTTCCCAGGGAATTTTCTGGAAACAGGAGAAATGTTTTTGTAACTGTGACTTTGTCATTCATTCCTTTCCCCAGGAGGGACTTCTCCTTGCTGTCCCTCTGCTCTGACCAATGTGAGTGAAGAGGTTTGTCTTTGTGTCACCAATCCAATTGGTCTGTGTGAAATGGTATAAAAGGGAGACACATCCCAGAAATAAAGGAGTCATTTTCAGCCTCCTGAACCTCAGAGTCTGTGTCATTGTGGCGTAAAACAGCGTCACTACTCCAAGGGATTGCTCCATGTTTGAGGGACTCTGCTGTCCCAAGGTTTGTTTGACCCCCAGCCTTCCATCCCTATCGACTTCCATAGGGAATGATCCCAAGAGCACTCAAAGAAATTATTAATGCCTTTCTAATTAGAGTATCCAGACAGTTTGTTGATCTGATCAGCCCTCCACAGCTTAAAATGAGAGGTTCCCGTGCATCTCATGCCGAGTTTTTCATCAGTGGGGCTTTTTGTCAGGAGCCAGACACGCCATAAAAAACAGATCAAGCCATTTAAAAGACATATTTTGCCCAAGGAACAATAACAAGGCTTAGAAGGCTTTTCCTTCTTTCCGGGAGTTTCCTTTAGGGAAACCTTTTCATTTCCTGATTGAAAGATCAAATCTGCCCATGGAGGGAGCAGTGGGGTGTGGATGATTTTTTCCTCCTGATCTCTAAAAAAACACGCTCAGTTAAGGAGTCCGTGGAGAGGTTCTGCTTTAAAGGGGAAGGCATTTGTGTGATTGGAGAGAAGGATTAGGAATTTATCTGTAGGGAAGGCGAGGAAAGCTTCAAATCCAGCTCGCAGTGTCAGTGGAACTGTCAGGGTGACGTTACTTTAAAACCTGGAGTGCATTCGGCAGGGGTGACCCAATAAATCAAAAAGTTTTTTTGACTGGTGCACCCAGTCTGGCCTTCAGGTGGTTTAAAACTTGGTGAATATTTTCATCTTGAATTAGAAATTAATGGCTGCATTTTAATTCAGTTTGTGTGAAATTGACCAATTTTACGAAGTGAAAAATAATCCCATGGATTCCTAAATTGCTTATTACCAAGACATGCAATTTCTTAGGTTAATATGCCTCAAATCACACCTAACACAGTGATGTTTGTTTAATTCCTGTAGTTATTAATTATCAAGTTGGCTTCTTTATGAACTGCAAACAGACCTTTAATAGGGCCTGGAGAAGGAACTGGGGGCTGCAGCATCTTTGTCCCGTGTCTCCTGTCTGGTCTTTCTCTACATTTTCCATACCAAGGCCTCTCTTTCTGTCAGTCCATGCCCATTTCAGGATCCCATTCCCACAGAAATACAAGAATTGAACAAGACTAATGATAATTTTGTAGAACTCAGGCGCCAAATTTCCACTGACACCAACTTTTTTTCACTAGGACATGATCTGAGACTTGCCAGAAACAACCTTTTATCTCCAGCTTAGATTTTTATAAGGAAAAGGTTTCCATTCCATGCATTGAAGAAGCCATCCTATGCCCAACCCCATCATCCTACAAAATATTTTGGGCTTGATTCCAAAGACTTTGATTTGACACTGGGACTGGCAGGATCCAAGTCTAAGTGAGTGGAGCTCAGGGTGGGATATGGAATCCCAGAATCGTGGAATGGTTTGGGTGGGAAGGGACCTTAAAACCATCTCGTTCCAACCCCCTGGACGGGCTGGGACACCTTCCCCTATCCCAGGGTGCTCCCAGCCCCATCCAGCCTGGCCTTGGACACTTCCAGAGATCCAGGGGCAGCCACAGCAATGGGTACAGGATCTGTATCTCTGTATTGTATCTGTATCTCATAGGATGTGTTTGTAGAATTATTACAGTGGAAACAAGAGAAAGACAAGGGGAAACAGCCTGCAGAGATGGGAATCCAAGGAAAAGCTGGGCTTTATTTAAGACGGGCTTAACTCTGTACAACACTTGGGTTTATATTCCAGTTTGTCTGTGTGGAAAAGTGCTCAAGAGATCAGGAACTGCCCCATTTCCATGGAACTGATCAGGAACTGCCCCATCCCCAAAAAACAGATCAGGAACTGCCCCATCCCTGTGGAACTGCTCAGTCAGGAACTGTCCAATCCCCATGGAACAGACCAGGAACTGCCCAATCCCTGTGGGACAGATCAGGAACTGCCCCATCCCCATGGAACACCAGCCCTTGGTGGATGTTCAGAAGGTTAACCTGGATTTCCTGGAGAAAACTGGCAGATAATTGGTGTTTCCTCTGGAACTCCTGGTCTTGGGGCAGTGGCTCAATGCCCCGTGGGACCTTTTCTCCAGCCTGAGGCTGCCACCTCCTCCTCCCTCAATCCTGGATGCAGCTGCAAAGACCATGGATGTGATTTGTGAGGAAAGAAGAGAGAGGAGGCCCAGCCACGGATTCTGTCTGCAGCGGGAAGTAAATTGGAAGTGAAATTGCAGGAGATTGATGGTGGGAGTTGCACCTCCAGCCCCAGCTACCCAAAGGCTCCCGCTCCACGCTTCGTGCCTGATGGAGGCACCGACCCCAGCGGAGCTCCCAGTGGGATCTGCAGCTCTCAGAAATCCTGGGCTAATTAAGGAGCTTGAAGACCTTCACCTAAAACTGCAAAGCTGCAGCTGGCACATTTCCTGAGCTGCTCACATGTCACAGGGACCAGCTCGGTGACAGCAGAGCTCACAAACCCTCCCCAGAGCCGAGCACGCCGATGCCCAAGCGCCGAAATGTTCTAATAAATGAGATTTTGGGGTGTTTTTTTCAATCAATATGAGAATCACCTGAGGAAACACGGATCGCAGAACAAAAGGCCTGCTCCAAAAAGCAGCCAGGCGCTTTTGTGTTCGCTCCAAGCAGAAGCAGAACAGGCAGGCCCGCTCATATTTCAGCACTGAGCTCAGCGCCTGCGTTCGTCCCTCAGAACGGGAATGCTTGATGGGGCATTTTCCTCAACAGGGACATTTTTCTGCTCTGCCTCCAAAGGGATGTTCCAGGGCTGCTGCCTGTGATTTTTCAGTGGCGTGAAATGCGCTGGAATTGTTTATCCCAGCTCTGTCTGCCTAATGTGCCCAATCAATCTGTCTCCGAGGTGAAGCCGCGTGCTCCGCTAATCGCCGCGCCACCGCAGAACATCTTGCTTATTTTTCCTCTAAATTATGGTCGGCTTGGAAATGAACTCCGAATTTGATTTATCAACAGCTCTGCTGCTAATTCACCAATGAAGTCATGGCGCCCTGAGACTAAATATTAGCGCTAATGAGAAAACATCGCTGCCATGTTTTGTGACTCCGAGTTTCCACTGCTCATGGGCAGCTCCTAAAGTTGCGTGTAATTAATTCATGTAACCGTTAACTGGGCGAGCACTTCCACAGGAACCAGCTCACCTGGATTAGAGATTGCCAGCAAATGTGAAGACAGAAGATGTTCAGCTACCAGAGAATATTCACGCTGCGTTTTTATTGTTTAAAAAGGGAAATGTGTGTCCCCTGTAGGGCAGGGCTGGTTGTCCCCTGGCAGCCTCCAGCAGGAGGGATGGAGCAGGTGTTGAGTTTTCAAACTAGGATGTTCCTCCTCTTTGAAAACAGAGGCACCAGAATTGAGGGGTTTGAACTGCAGTGTGTGAACAGTGCCTTGGATAAAGCCAAGGTGTCCAGACTGAGGCAGCTGGGACAGTCTGGGACTCAAAAATGCATCATTTTCCCTGCCAGGATCCGGGTTTTAGGCTCCTTCTGGAGCAGTCATTTGTCTGAGGCTCCTGTGACAGTGTGAGCCTTTGCACCGTCTCCTTTCAGGGATAAAACAAACTCCACTCCATCCAAACTTCTCCCCAGACTCGGCCGGGCTTGCCAGTCCTTCCATAGATTATATCCCTGTCTCCTGCTGGGAATTCTGGCAGTGAGTCACCTGGACATCCATGGCCATTCCTGAGCCTCCACAAAGACTTTCCTGCACTGTGGGATGACGGATGCCGAGGGATCCATCTTCCAAAATGAGCGTAAAGAAAAATTTCATCATATTTCCAGCATGGAACAGACCTGGTTCCCAAAACCTGGGGCGGCCAAACCTTGATTTAACGAACGCCAGGGAATTGCTTCAGCCTGAGATGGGTGATTTTGTCTGGCTGGAGTGATTCTGGACTCAGGGAGTTCATTTTTGCCTGATCTCCGAGGAGTTTGCCCTGCAGTGAGGCTGCTGCTGTGAGCACGGAGGGAAACACGGGAGCAGGAGCTGCAGCTGGGCACAGGGCTCGGTATTCCCTCCTGGAATTACTCGGTGGGGAGGTGTCACATCCTGGAGATCGTGTTGGGCTGGATGCCAGCTTGTCTGAGGTGTCCTGTTGGGAGGCAGAGCATGGAATTAAGAATGTGTGAGAGTGTTTAACACAGGAGAGGTGAGAGAGAGAGAAAAGCACTCTGGAAATGAGGTCACGCAGCATTCCCTCAGACCCCAGTCCAAATCCTTGAAATCTCCCTGATTCCAGTGGGAATATGGGGAGGTTATACCACTGCTGCTGTGCTTCTAGGCTCCAGAATTAAGATTTTTATTGATGTTTGGCTAAAAATCTAGGTTTTGATGGCAGCAGCTACAAAAAACAGAAGTCCAGGCTGAATTCTAAACTCGACTATTTTTAAATAGAACTTTCTTGTGTGGTAATCACAGCTAATTAACTCCCAGACATTTTCAGCCTAAGTAAAACTGCTAGGATTCAGTTCAGTCTCAAAGAAATACAAAAAGACAAAGAATCCAGATTGCAATGTGGGTACCTGCATTTGCATGTTTGGATGCCTGAGGGTTGAGCTGAGCATCAGTGGTGGCTGCCAGAGGAAAAGTTGGCAGGGCATGTTGGAAAACACCTTTTCACACAGGCCAGAACCTCCCTGAATATTGGGCAACACCTTTTCAGTGCAAGCCAGAATCTCCCTGAATTTCAGGTAACACCTCTTCAGGCCAGAACCTCCCTGAATTTTGGGTAGCTCCAGCTACTCCAGCTGGTTTTGAGGGGAGCACTCGTGCTCCAGCAGAGCCGCTGAGCCGGGAACCTCTCCAGTGTCACTTGCACTTGGACAGGGAGGATTTGCATTCCTTAAATCCCCACCGCTAAATCTTTTGTCTTCCTGCCGTAGCTGGGGATTTATGTAAATTGTGCTCGTTGTTACAAGCTCCGTGTGAAGTGTGTGGCTGCTTGGATGAGACATTTATTGTGTTCAGAGTGCAGATCTGTGGGGTGTGGGCTCCAGAAGTCAACGCTGGGAAACTAATCCAGGCCTAGAGCCCAAGCCCCGCTGAACACTCCCAGCCCTCACAGGGGAACGGCTCCAGGCTTAATTAACTGTTTGCAATTTGGGATAGAATAATAAAATCATCGTGGAATGGTTTGGGTGGGGAGGGACCTGAAATCCCACCCAGTGCCACCCCTGCCATGGGCAGGGACACCTCCCACTGTCCCAGGGTGCTCCAGCCTGGCCATGGGCACTGCCAGGGATGCAGGGACAGCCACAGCTCCTCTGGGAATTCCATCCCAGCCCCTCCCCACCCTCCCAGGGAAGGATGGACGCTGTGGCAGAGAGTTGTTCCTGGTGCCACACGTGGGCTAAACCCAAAACGTTCATTGATTGTCGGTGACTCTGGAGCTCGTTCTCGTGCTGAGTCATGTTCAACTGCTGCAAAAAAACTTTTAGTACTTCAGGGTAAGAATGGGGCAGTGCTGGCTTTAGAGATTAAAAATGAAAATGAAAAGGGAAAAATGAAATAGAATGTTTTCAGGAATTGCTGTGGAGAGACACAGCAGCTCAGAGGAGCCATGGTTGCCCCTGGATCCCTGGAAGTGCCCAAGGCCAGGCTGGAGCACCCTGGGACAGTGGGAGGTGTCCCTGCCCATGGCAGGCATGACCCTGGACAGGCTTTAAGGTCCCTTTCAACCCAAACCATTCCATGATTCCATGATTCATTTCATGATTCCATGATTCATTCCATGATTCCATGATTCATTCCATGATTCCATGTTAAATCCCTCCAGGGATGGGCACTCCACCGCCAGTCCTTGACGACACGATCCCAGGGCTGTATTTATTCGTCTGGATAATTTTTTACCTATTGGACTGGAATTTGTTCTGCTTTTTATTAGTTTTTTTTGGTTGGTTTTTTTTTTTTTTTTTTTTTTTTTTTCTCTCTGGNTTTTTTTTTTTTTTTTTGCCTCTCGGAGGCCAAAGCAGCTGAAAAGGCCCAGCTTAAGTCACAGCTGGGTTGTTTCAGTCCCTGCACAAACAGCCCTCACCTCAAAGAGCTCCGGACTCCAAGGACGAGCAGGGGCAGGACTGAAGCTTCTCATTTTCCAGCTCATAAAATGACTTGTGCAAGGTCACATCTGAGTGTCTCAGGTAGTAGTTCCATAGCAGGAGTGGGGAAAAAAAAAAAAAGGAATTACCTCAGAACGCAGAACGAAAACACTTCTAAAATTAATTCTCTGCAACGTAGATGATTTCGAATGTGTTTTGTTGATCTCTGAAGCTGTAAAAATAGAATAGTAACAGCTTTGTGTGGAGTGAACAGCATGAGCAGTGTTTTCCATCATTTCACTGGGTGAGTGCTGGCACGATTGTCCCCACATTTGCAGCAGTTTCCAGAGCCAAGGCTTTGTCCTGGAAAAGCTTTTTTGGGGGGTTCAGGTGTCACCCACAGTCACCTCAGTGTGAATAAAACCTGAGCCTTGTGTCTTGCTGCAAATGCAAAGTTATTTTCCAGGGAAGGACGGGACTCTTTGTGGGACAGTGCTGGCGTCCTCCCTTGGGCCAGGACGGTTTGAATTGCTCTTGTGGGGTTTTTTTTCTTGGTTCCAGGGGCATCCCAAGGGCTGTCAGGGGTGACAGGGGCTGGTGGCATCTCTGCCTTCAGTCTTTACTGCAGGACAAAGCTTCTCACATTCATTTGACACAATTATTCCTTTAATTTCCCTTAGTGAAATCCAGGCCCCAAAAGAGGGAGAGGAAGAGCAGGCCAGGCCTCAGAACCCCTTGCTGGGCCTCATTCTCCTAAAAACGCTCTCCAAATTAACCTGCGACGTCCTGATTTTATCTAACCTGCAAATTAACCTGATACATCTCTTTTGTTTTATTTCTTACACTGATGAAGGATATCCACCCTCCCTCCACCCAGCAACCCTTAGTGATTTACGTGTGCACAGGCCTTGGAAGTGAAAATTAGCCAGAGATTCTACAAAGTCACTGGGAAAGGGGCTGGAAAACCCCTTTTAAAAGTGTTTATCACTTTTTAGGGACGTTGTGGGAATGCTGATCCCTCTGACTCCCATCTGGAGCTCTCAGGCAGGCCTCAGGTGGTTAATGGGCTGTGTGTTATTGCTGCCCGGCCAGGACCTCCATCCCTCAGCTCTGCACAACACAAACACTCCTCGGCTTTTATGGGACCATAAAGAGCTGCCTTAAAGCCGAGGCCAACCTCAGCCCTGACAGATGTTGGCACGGATATTGCTCTATCCAGGGGAGATCCGTGTTCCTGTGAATCCACAAGTGAGCACAGTTGTCCCATCAAATTCCTCCCAGCAGCCTGTCCTCCGCATCCCTGCCGCTCAGCTGGCGTGACAAATCATATCTTCAGCTGAATTCCAGCCCCTTGGAAGGATTTTGGGATCTCTGCTGCGTTCTGCAGGGGATCCACATTGAGAGGAACTCTGACCCTGCAAAACTTCCCAATCAGCCTTAATGCCTTTGCTTTTTCCACGCTTTTTTTTTTTTTGGGGGGGGGGGATGAAGTGCATCGAGTGATGAAAATTTGGGAGAAATTAGCCCTGTGGTCTTCACTTAAAGTTCAGGCTGGAAAATCAAAAGGCATTTGTTCCGAGATTGGATTATGTGTAGGATATCTCCAGCTATAATGAGCTCAGGTTTGCTGGCAGCGTTAGAATCAACTCTCGCCTCTCTCTCTCCTGCTGCATGTGTTTTTCTCCCTCAGAGCATATTTCTTTCGACTTGATCAGCTCATCTCTTGCAGATGATAAAATTATCTGCAAAGATTTGTATCTGATGTTGTGCCATAAATCATATTTAGTCGTAGGATTAACATTTGCAAGCGTAGAATATTTATGGAAGGGGGGAAAAAATGAAAAAAAAAAAGCAGGTGGGGGGCTGGCGGTTTCTGAGGATTTACATAAGGAAGAGTTGGGATTCAGGATGGATCTGGCAGGGTTTTAAATACATTTGTACAAGGTGTGGATGTGCTCAGCTCTGGTGAGCAGCAGTGGAGCTGCTTTGACAGTGTTTATCTTGGGGAGGCTGGAAGATAAAGAACGCAGGGAACCGTGACCTTGGGTGAGCAGCTTTGTCCTGGGAGCAATAAACAGATGTTCCAGCTGTGCTGGCACCAAGGGATAACCCCTGCTCCAGCTGTGCTGGCACCACCCCTGCTGCCAGCTGGCATGGACTTTGACATCCCCAGGCTGGTCTGGGAGCTCTGGAAATACTCAGAGCCTTTCCAGGCCCTGGAAAAAGGGGGAAAGGTTTTGGAAGCTGCTGGGTTTACAAACCCCTTGGTTTGTGTTTGGGAGCTGGGTCATCCCAAAGAGTCAGAATTGAACAGTTTGAACATCTGCCCACAAAATGGGGAAAGGGAGAGAGGGAGGGAGGGAGAGCAGCTCCCTGTGCTTTGGCTGCAGCACTGCCAGGTGGCAGATCCATCCAGGAATGGGGACACAGATCATGGAATCCTGGAATGGTTTGGGTCGGGAGGGGCCTTAAAATCATCCCATTCCTCCCCCTGCCATGGGCAGGGACACCTCCCACTGTCCCAGGGTGCTCCAACCCGGCCTTGGGCACTGCCAGGGATCCAGGGGCAGCCACAGCTCCTCTGGGAATTCCATCCCAGCCCTCCCCACCCTCACAGGGAGGAATTCCTTCCCAAAATCCCATCCATCCCTGCCCTCTGGCAATGTAAAACCACTCTCCAGATAAAAACTCCCTCTGCCTCCTTTCCATCAGCCCCTTGAGGTGCTGGAAGGAGCTCTGAGATCCCCCCGGAGCATTTCCTCCTCCAGGCTGGACACCCGCAGCTCTCCCAGCATGGCAGGGCTGCTCCAGAGGGACCTGGATGTGCTGCAGGGAGCTGGGAGCTCTCCGGGGTTTTTCCTGTGGGCTGATCCCGGGGGATTGTGGCCACATCAGGATTTCTGTTGGGATTTCTGTTGGGATTTCTCTTGGGGTTTCTGTTGGAATTTTTCTTGGGATTTCTGTTGGGATTTCTCTTGGGGTTTTTGTTGGGATTTTTCTTGGGATTTCTGTTGGGATTTCTGTTGGGATTTCTGTTGGGATTTCTGGTGATGCTGCACCAGCACGAGGCTTATCCTGCTGCTGATGGTCGCTGTCCTCTGGTCCCGTTTTCTCGCTGCAGGTGCCTCACCACATGAAGACTTTACCCTACTACAGCTACGACCAGCCTGTGATCGGCTACTGCCAGGCCCACAAGCCCCTGCACGTCAACAAGGGCTACGAGACGGTGTCCCGGGAGCCGGCGGAGCCCTCGGGCCTGGACCTGGGCCGGGACCACAGCTTCATCGCCACCATCGCGCGCTCCGCCGCGCCCGCCATCTACATCGAGAGAATACCCAACTAACGCCGGGGGACGGCTCGGGGAGGGACCTTCCCGCCGGGAAAAGAGACCGGGAAAAGGTGCTCCAACCCCGCCATCCCAGCGGGAAACGCTTCCCAGGGGACAGGGGGATGGCCGCGGCCTCGGCGCACCCGGCGTGCGGAGCGCGTGCGGAGGACTCCGGGATTTTCTTCGCTTTAAACTTTCGAACGGATTCCTGGGTGTAAATATTAAAAAAGAGAGAGGGATTGTCGAGTTCTTATTAAAAAGAACGGCAGCGGCGGCAGCAAGCAAGCAAGCAGCAGCAGCAACAACGGCGGCGAGAAATAGATTTCACTCTAGCTACATAAAGGGATGGATTAAGAGTTTTGTTTGTATATTTGATTTTTCTACATTGCACGGTTCCAGGGAAGGAGAACCACAGGTAAAAAATAAACGGGGTGGGGAGGGCGAGGCTCTGGGGAGGGTCAGCCATGTTCCCTTATTAAGTGTTTATTACAAAGATCCGTTGACTATTCTTTTCGTTCTTTTTAAACCGACAAAATA
>VXBN01010188.1:100961-130981 GCA_013397395.1 Sinosuthora webbiana | reverse complement strand
TTTTTTTTTTAAGTGGCCGAGCGTTAATATTTCAACCTTCAGACGTGGGCATTAAAAGCTTTTGTTGAACCAAAAGGACCATGGCAATCGATGCAGCAGAAACAAAGAAACTCGGGTGCATGTACATTTAAGACACAGGCTGTACACTATGGAGGGGGCTTTTGATTTTTTTTTTTTTATCTTCATTGTGCTTCATTGTTGACACTCTAATTCCTTTTCGGGCTCTAAAAACAAAACAAAAGAAAACAAAACAAAAAAAAAACAAAAAAAAAACAAAACAAAAAAAAAAAAACTAAAAAAAAAAAGGGGGGGAAATACTGCAACGGAGTCACGACTCAGATTTCCAGGCCAGTGGTGCTCGTTAAGGAAAATTCATGGACGTTTGGGAACCAAAATGGAAGTGAAGTGCTTGAAACGGATCAGAAGGAAAATCTGTTAAAGAGCATTTAGTGCAACTCACTGGCTGACACAATTTCTAAAACACAGCAGAATGTGCAACGTTGTTATTTTGGTTTGAGTTTCAGTTTTTTGGTTTTGGTTTGTTTTGGTTTTTTTTTTTTTTAATTAATTATTATGATTAGTTTTTTTGTAGTTTTTATAAAAAAAATGATGAAAAAAAAATTAAAAAAAAAAAAAAAGTGGTGGAAAAAAAAAAATAAACATATTATTTTGTGGTTGGGACACCACAGCCAAGCTACTGTTTGAATGATTTCTGTGGGTGCGTGACACAGGGATCCCGTGGGGAGAGGGGACAACGCTGGGTCCTGTTTCTTCCCTCCTGGAAGGAAATCAGGGAATTTTCCTGAATTTAAAAAACCTGAGTCTGGAGAACCTCAATTTATTTGCTTTGTCTAAAAAAAAATAGAGGTGGTTTGGGGGCTGGGGGAGGGGAAGACAGGGAAAACAATTATTTTTTTTAACTGAAAGTTGGAGTTTTAATCAGAAGGGAGGTTTTTCATCTGCAAACCTGAGCTGGAGCTAAACCGACTCAGACTGGAACACAAGGGATGAGGTTTTATCTGGAGGGGGAAATAACACATCCACAAAGTTTAGGACAGAATGAATTTGGTGATTATTTCAGGTTTTTATTTGGGTGTGTTGTGCGAAATCTTGGCCACGAGGCTTAATGAATTCCTGCAAGGGCCGAGTGCTGCCTCATAGATACAATATTCCATCATCTCCTGTGCTTCTCACCTGGAAAACTGATTTATTTTTCCCTGGAAGGCAAGGAAGGACGGGGATGGATGTGCTGGGCTAGGCAGGGAAACGTGGACACACGGAGTGGACCCGATGTGTGGAAGGTGTTGCATTTAGAATTAAGTGTTGGGCACGAAACGAAAAGAAAATCGAGGGAAAATCCAGGGTGGTGGTTTCCAGATCAGATCTCCTGAGATCTGCCAACCTTGGCAGTGCCATGGATGGAGGGAAAAACCTGCTCCAAACTCGAGTTCCCTTCAAATTTAAATTGAAATTTGAATTTAAAAATTTAAATTTTGAATTTAAAACACTGACCCACGCAGCTGAAAACGGAAGAGCTCCCATCCATTCCTGGAGGCTCCAGGTCAGCAGGAGGATCCATTCCAATAAATATCAAAAGGGGAACAGCATTCCCGTGCTCCTGAAAGGTGAAAATGGAAATATTTTTATTGTAAGGATCATTACAGGTAATTGTATAACCCTGGTGTAATTTTTAAGAGGTTTGTTGTGCATCTGCCAGGACAGGGGAAGGAAATGTCACCCAGAAATATTTCTTGTCTTGGTGTGTTTTTATTCCTTAACCCCCCCACCTGGTGGGCGTGTGGATATTGGAGAATATATTGTTTATTTTTTAATTGCCTTTATAATCGCCTTGAATGCAACTTCCCCCTGTGCTCTGGGAAAAGCTACTGGAAGGGAAGGTGAAATTAAACAAACTCCCTTTTTTTTATTTCCTCATTTCAAAACAACCTAATTTTAGCACTGATTTGGAGGATGTTTGGAAATGACATTAGATCACAGATTTTCTTGGCAATTAGTGGGAATTGTGGGAACAAAATAAACTCCTGTGGGCACAATCTCTGGGTGAATTCGTGGTTTTCTGCCTGAAATGTTGCTGGGTTTCCTCTATTTATACCTGATGCCACTTTGGGTGAGAAACCCATAACTTCTGTTTGTATCTTTAAAAATTAAGGAGAAAATGCCCCAGGAATGAGTTGGAGGCATGAAGTTAAACCTTCCTCAAGTGCTAATGGTCTGGAAGAGCCAAAGATTTGTGTCCTGGATTGCTTTGGATCAAAGCAGAAGCAGTTGGGCTGAGCTCAAGTGATCAGGACCAAAAGGGCTCTTTACAAGCTGATGTGGGGCTCCAGATTGTACAAAAATCAAAATTTCAACTCTCCTACCTGCAGTTAAAGCCAAAGAAATTTATATAAAATTAATATAAAATTAATATCAAATTTATATCAAATTTGCTCTTCAACCACAATGCCAAAAGGCAAGGTTCATGTGCTGACCCCCAGCCTTTTGTTATCAGTTTTATATTTATGTTCTTTTTAAAGTCTGAGTGCCTGGATTCATGTGGTTCTGTCGTACCTTCAGCTTCAGACCGCGTCCAAACCCTCCTTTAGGCAAGGTCTTTTTACTCCTCTTCACACAGGATGGAGAAACCCAACAGATCTCCAGGTAAGACCCCAAAAAATTAAAAATGAAACGTTGATGGTGTTCCCAGGGATTCCTCTCCCAGCAAACAGCAAAAGGGGCATTAATGAATGGACCTCGTTAATGAAGGGTGGCTTTGGTGGCATCTTAGAGGTCACAAAGGACCTGAGCTGAGCTTCAAACCAAAGCTGTGAACTTCATGCTCTGCAAAAAAAACAAAACAAAACAAAACAAAAAAAAACCAAACAAACAATCTGATGGGTCTAAATTACAGATTCTCAAAGATTTTGGGGAAAATCAGATGCTGCTTTTCCCCCCTCACTCACAGTCACCCTGCAAATGTCCCTGGGGCACTGAAATTCCCCTGTCCTGGAATGCTGGGGTGGGATCTGCACCCCAGGGCCGGTCCCAGCACTTCACCTGCCCCCAGTTATTTCCCAGGCTGGCAATATTTTGCTGTGAGACGTAAAAATCTTCTTGGAATAAGCTGCCCTTTTCAGTAATGAATTGCAAGTGTTCCGAAGATTGATAAACACAATTTCGTCCTGACTCCCCACTGGAAAAAGTCCCCGAAGGAATTTGGCACGTTGGCCATGGCAAATCTAGTGCTTTTATAGATATTTTCAAGCTGCATGAAGATTTAAGGCTCTGATGTAGTGTGTATTGAAAGTTATTAATTTTTAGGTGGTTTTGGCTCCTTTAAATGTCACTTGTCACTTTTTTAAAGCTGTAGAAAGGAGGGCCGGGGGGGGATGTTGGTGGGGCTGTGAGTCCATCACAGCCTTAAATTAAGAAAAATAAATTACCTGTCTGATATTAATGCCTTCCTCGTAAGAGTGAGAGCAATAAAGAAGGCTCAGACTGACTCGGAGTTTGGGCTTGTTGGAGGGCAGGAATTAAAATCTTTCCTTGATGGCCAGCAAATGGAGGAAAGCGGATTTCAGGGACTCACCACCATTACTCAGGGCGAAAATCAGGAGTTGTTCTGATCCCCAGAGATCCTGCTCATCGCTGGGGAGGTGAGATAGGATTATCTCGATTTTAAAAAGTGTCATTATCCGTTAGATAAAGATAAGAATAAATTAAAAATAGGGTTTTCGTGGTGTAAAACAGCGTCAGAGCAGTGGCACTGCTGCCTCACTCTGCTTTACTGGGAACCCTCTGGAATACATTTAACTTTTCCATCCCTTCCTGGCTGGAAGTGGGAGCTTTTCAAAACCCAGCCTACACCTGTCTTTTTGCAGGCAGCGACTGACAGAACGAGAGGACACAGCCTTGAGCTGCACCAAGGGAAATTTAGGTTGGATGTTAGGAAAAAGTTTTTTATGGAAAGAGTGATAAAATTGTGGAATTGTCTGCCTGGGGAGGTGGTAGAGTCACCATCCCTGGATGTGTTTTAAAAAGCCTGGATGTGGCACTCGGTGCCAGGGTTAATTGAGGTGTTGGGGCTGGGTGGGACTGGATGATCTTGGAGGTCTCTTCCAACCTGGTGATTCTGTGAATTCTGTGATTTTGTGGTTCAGTGATCCTGTGATCCTGTGATTCAGTGGTTCTGTGAATTGAGTGAATTGAGTGAATTCTGTGATCCTGTGATTCAGTGATCCTGTGATCCTGTGATTCAGTGAATTCCTTAATTCTGTGATCCAACCCAGCTCTTTCCAAGCTTGCTCTCAGTGACAACTTTTCGGTGAGAGCGAGACAGAAATCAGCGACAAAGTCAAACCAGGCTTGCCCCCCCGCCCTCCCCTGCTACCCCCCAGTGATATTTTGTGTATTAAAAAGGCAGAGGAAAATCAAGTTGATAAGGCACCAACTCCAGCAGCTCGTGACTCTCAATCAGCGCCTCGGGCTCCCCAGTGCTCTGGAGGGCTCTCGTTGCTAAAAGGGTGTGCTCAGAACAGCGGGATCCAGGGCATCTTGAGAGGCTGATGAAGGAGGGAAAAGAAAGCATTTTCCTCCCAAATCCTCCCGGGGTTTAGGGTTGAAAGAGAGGGCAGGGCTGGCAAATACAGTGATGTCAGCGTTCTGCTGGGATAGAAAATGTGGTCACAGTAATTCAGAGCGAAATACATCATAAAACCTTGTCATAAAATCACAGAATGGCCTGGGTTAGAAAATCCCTTTTAAATTCCTCGCGTTGGACAAAGGGAGCAACACTCCTATAAACTGTTGATGATATTCAAGTTGCAATTTATAAACAGTCTCCTCAAACACTGCGGTATTTGCAATGTATTTATATCATATTATGTAAGATAAATGGCTGGCAAACATTCATAAAGTATTTATTGGACATGCCACTGTTTGTTCAATGATTTATAAATCAATGCCGGGGAACGGGAAGTGGTGGCAGAGTTTCAGATGAATTAGTTGCAAAATATTTGCCGTGCATCAATAATTCTGATATTAATTGGTTTAGGCCTTATCTGCAAGTGCCTTGGGAATGATTTACAGTTCACTTTCTCTGCAGGCCCGGGCTCAAGGGGCTGGAATTCCTGATCAGGCTGGAATTCCTGCTCGGGCTGGAATTGCTGCTCAGCTTGGGGCCAGGCCTGGGTGTTCACAGTCCTGGTTCTGTCCAGAGCTGGATCTGTTTTGGAAAGTTTTGGGATGATCCAGGAGGGTCCAGGGGGGATCTGGAAGGTTCTGCAAGGATCCAGAGATGATTCCCATGGAGAATTCCCAGCTATTTGGGCACTGGGGAGATCCAAGGGGGTCCTGATGTATCCAGGAAGTATCTGAAAGGTCCAGGGGGGATCTGAAAGGTTCTGGAAGGATCCAGAGATTATTCCCATGGAAAATTCCTGGCTTTTTGGGCACTGGGGAGATGCAAGATGGGGCACCTTGGGGGTCTTGGAGAATGTTCTGTAAAAACTGGATTATCAAAACATGGCTAAAAGATTGTTTAAAGTTGCCTCATCAAAGGGTTTTTACGTTGATACAAAACACCCCAAATCTGCAGCAGCTTTTTTAAGACTCAGGTGAGAGGTTCTAGGCTTTGTTTAGTGGTTGAATCCCTTCGTCTGGAGCTCATCACAAGCTCCTCGCTCTTCTTGGGGGGCTCTGGTCACCTCCTTCTCCTTCTTAAATCAACCAAAATGAGGAGATGTGACTCTTTAAGGACCTGACATTGCCCCTGGTGAGATGCAAATGCCTCCTGGTTTATATTTCTCTATGCAAATAAGTTCTGAAGTAGTGCTTGAATCTCATTCTGGTCCAGTGGATCAGCGTGAGGGCTCTTGGTGCTTTAAACTCATTAAAGTTCAAACTGGAGCTGGGTTTAGAGCTGGATGAAATGAAAATAACTTGTACTAATTGGGTATTGTAAAGTGCACATCCCTCTCTGCTTATTGTTTTTACGGGGGTTTTTTAAGGTGTAAGAAGTTATGAAAGTTATTTGAAGTGGATTTAGCTTTTATTTGATGGGTGAGAGAAGCATTCAGAGATGTGGTAATGCCCTGGTGAAGGTGGATAAATAAATTAAAATCCATCAGCTGCTATTGAGAGGAGGATACCAGAGTACAAAGCAACACACCTGGACACTCGCTCCAGGATCTTTGTGTTCGGGGTCAGGGAATTGATGTTTTATCCCCATTTAATAAAGGTTTTAATTAATAATTGCATCAAAATGAAATGTCTCTGAAAAAGGGAATTTTGTGCAGACGTGTTTTGCTTTAGTGGATTTTCAGGTGGGATTTGTGTAGCCGTGGTTTGTTTGTGGGAATTTTGGGGAGGGATTTGTGTAGCCCTGTTTTAATCTTGGGGATTTTTGGGGTGGGATTTCTGTAGCCATAGTTGGTTTGTGGGAATATTCAGGCGGGATTTGCGTAGCCCTGTTTTACTCTTTAGACCTTTTAGTCCAGATTTTTCCAGCACTGGTTTGCTCTTGGGAATTTTCAGGTGGGATTTGTCTATCCCTGCTTTGCTGGTGGGAATTTTGGGGTGGGATTTGTGTAGCCCTGCTTGATTTGGGGGAATTTCTGAGTGGAATTCGTGTAGCCATGCTTTGTCTGTAGGAATTTTGGGGTGGGATTTGTGTAGCCCTTGTTTTTACTCTTTGGAATTTTCAGAAGGGAATTGTGTATCCCTGCTTTGTTTGTGGGGAATTCTGGGGTGTAATCTGTGTAGCCCTGCTTTGTCGAGAACTTTTGGGTGGGATTCATGTAAAACCTTCAGGCTGCTGTGACTGCTGGACCTTTTGGGGCTCCTGCTGCAATAACCACATAGAGCAAACCTCCCGTGATAGCCCTGGGCAGCACCCCC
Source organism: Sinosuthora webbiana (assembly GCA_013397395.1). Taxonomy (NCBI): domain Eukaryota; kingdom Metazoa; phylum Chordata; class Aves; order Passeriformes; family Sylviidae; genus Sinosuthora; species Sinosuthora webbiana. The sequence continues at coordinate 124,084 of VXBN01010188.1, read as the reverse complement.
AGGAAATGTCAGGTATTTCAGGCAAGGAAATGATTTTAAAACCTGGGGAAGCTTCAGGAAGCGCTGCAGGGAGCCATCCCTTCCTCCTCAGCATCCCTGAGCTCAGCCCTGAGATGATCTCAGTGCCTCACACTGAAAAAACAGGGAATTTGTCGTGTCCAGCACCTGCTCTGCACCAGACCTGCCCTTCCCCTCACGTCAAACCTTGTATCTTTAAAAGAGCAGCTTGTCTGGGCAGGCCCTGCCTGTTCCAGCAGCTTTTTGGTGGAGCTCTGCACGCTCTGCCGGGCTTTGATAAATAATGCAAATGACAGGCAGGTCGATAGAGATGTAGATGAAGTAAAACAAGTCTGCTCTGCAGCATCTGAAGGCTCGGAGTTAAATTAACTGATGGAGATGATAAAGGGCGGCTTGTTAGAGCTGAGCAGGACCCGGCGCCGGGAACACCTCGTTAGAGGTTGGAGCCGCTCAGCTCTCGAGCCCCGCGTTCAGGGAATTTCTGTCTGCGCCCATCAGGCAGAAAATCAGTTTACAGCTTCAGAAGTGCAGGAAAATCCAGGCACAGGCCTGAATCGAGCAGCCAGATGCGGCGTGGGGGAAATAAAGGGTGGGAATTTAGGGAGGAGAGCTGCTGGCAGCAAAGGGAAAAACCTCTCGTTGGCATCACGTCCAGAGGGCCTTTACACCGGCTGTATTTTGGGATGAGGTTAAAAGAGGGATGTGAGCTTTCACCCCAGCAGGAACCTTTCTCATCGCATCATTAAGGCTGGAAAAGGCTCCGAGTCCAGCATCTGAACAAATCCCACCCTGCCCATAAATCCTGTCATGAAGTGCCAGCTCTGCTTGGTTGTTTGAACCCTTCGGGGTGGGTTTTAAAAGCTGACCCTCCACTTTTATGTGATGCTTCTCATTTTTTATGCATGGCGTGGATTTTTGGGCAGCAGCCAGGGCAGAGCTGGCCAGGCCCAGGGTGTGGCTCTGTGTGAATGCAAAGATGAATTTTTAGCACTTTTTTGGACTTGCCAGGTGAGGAAAATCCTGCTGGAAAGAGCAGCTGGTGTCCCATAGGTGTGGAGATTCCACAGGCTGGGATCAGGTGGATCCTGAACCTGTGCCAGGGGATGAAAATACTTTGTTGGTCACAACAGAGATGGATTGGGAGGGGTGGGAAGGCCCACAGCTGCTGGGATTTGTGCTGTGAAGTCCAGTCATCCTCCCCTTTTTTCTTCCAGAAGCTGAATCTGGCAAGTTTTAGGTGCTTTTTCCTCCAAGTTCTGCCTCTTCAGCTCTCGGTGCCTCAGTTTCCCCGAGCAGCTGCCCTAATTAAATTATATGGGGAGCATCCATGGAAAACATCAGCAGCTTTTCCCTCTTGTTTGCAGGACCAGCACACAGAATTCCTGCAGATTTTTCAGCCCTGCTTTATTATGGGGAAATCTGGGGGGAAGGATTTGTTCAGCCCTGATTTGTCTGTGGGAATTTTCAGGTGGGATTTCTGTCACCCTGCTTTACTCTGGGAATTTTTGGGGTTTGTGTAGCCCTGGTCTCACTCTTCCAACTGCAGAAAACCTTTTCAAGAGAAGCTGCTTGGCAATAGCAGCGAGTGGAGATTGTTTTTAAACCCCAATAATTTATATATATATATAATGACCCATGTCACCATTACTGGACCTTTTTCGACAAGACCATCTCTATTCCAACAAAGCCACATCTGCCACTGCAGGAGGACTTACTCTGGACTGTTCCCAACACCCTGACCAACAGGGCGTCAGGTTGTATTTCTGACTCCGTCAGGGTTTTCTAGGATTTCTTGTTTGTTTGTTTGTTTGCTTATTCTTCTGTACCACAACATTTGTATTTTTTATATCCCTAGTAAAGAACTGCCACACCTATTCCCAAAATCTTTGCCTGACAGCCTTTATTTGCAAGTTTATAATAATTTGGAAAGGTGGGGAGGGGCTTACATTCCAAGGGAGACTCCAGTCTTGTCTATCCAAACCACGACACCAGGAGAGCTCAATATTTGTCCTCTCTCCTGTGAATCCCAGCTCCGTAACTCCCCCAGGGAAAGGAGACAAGGCTGGAACCCTGGCTAGGAATATTTATATTGGAATATTAGTGGTCGTTTTAGTGTAAATGACAGCAGAGTGGAATTCTTCCCTGCAAAAACATCTCCATTCCTGTGAAAATATGGAAATATTACATAAAAGCCTTTTAGAGGCACAGTGTAAGCTGACAACTTTGTGTCAGGATTATTGGAGAGTCGTTTAGACCAAATTTTCTTGGTGTATTCACTGAAGTAAATTGATTTTTTGGGGACAGAGCAGGAGTGATGTTATTTAATTAAAAAGGCCTAACATGAAGATTTTTTGAACCGGCAAGAAGTAAAGTTTTGGAAAGGACAGCAAGTCCATTTAAACAAGGGAAAGAAAAAACATGTTGGGGATTGGGGGATATTATTTTTTTAGGAAGAGCTTGATGGATGTCAGCTTTTAAAACCCATAAAAAGCAGCAGTTAAGAAAAATGTGGTTTGGGGGTTTTTTGGTTTGGAGGCTTTTTGTTTTTTGTTTTTTGGGTTTGTTGGGTTTTTTTTGTTTCTTTTGTTTGTTGGTTGTTTTTTTTGTTTTTTTTTTTTTTGTTGGTTGTTTTTTTTTTTTTTTTTTTTTTGCTTTGGTATAGATTTAGCTGCATCATTTTAGACCTCATATGTGGAACTGAGTTTTTTTCAGTCAAGTTTCCAACCTTCTAAAAGCCATCAATATTTCAGAGGCACAAGAAAGTTGGTTTACAAACTGTTGGCTTCTATTAAATAATATATCTATACTTGTGAAGAAAACAAAAAAATCGATGGCGGCTGCAAGTTTGGCTCTGAAAGAATCCTAAAGAAATGTCAGCAACTCTTTTCTGGGCTCCTTCTATTGTGCCCTTCAAATGTTTGAAATGGTTTTCAATACTGGCTTTTACTTTGGGGTAAACTTTATGCTGAACATTCTTGGGGGAGCCTAAACTCATTTATTTTATCCTCAAGGGTGAGTTTGCAGAGCTCTTCAAGTGTTTCTCTGAGAACAGCAGTGAAATGATGGGCAATGAAATGTCCTGCCCTGTGAAAATCCCATTTTCCATGTGAAAATCCCAACTTTTCCCTCTCACTGCCCCTGTTGGAGCCAGGGCTGGTTCCAGGGGTTGTGTTTGGGTGGCGATGCTCAAACTTCCTGCCACAAGTGCCCAAAAGGTTAAGAAATAAACCCAAGCAAAATAAAACTCTTTTATGCCCAAACCACCAGCAGTTTGATGAGAGAAATGGGAAGATTTTGGGGTCGTGTGGCGATTATTTCCTTTTCGATACCACATTAAAATTACTATTTCCTTTCTTGATGGCTTGTTTTGGGTGCTTTTAAACCTAAAAAAATAGAGATTCTAGCAGAAAGAATGGCTAACACTGAGCAGATCATTGAATAATCTACTCAGTTCAGAAATATTGTTAAACATCCTCTGACCTTTGAGGTTTTGAGAGCACCTGTAACAATTCCCACTGATGATCCTTGTGGGTCCCTTCCAGCTCGGGATATTCTAGGATTTTACGATAATAGATGCACTTTTAAAAATGAAACCAATTTATAAATGAGCAAGGATTACCCCCTGTGTCTGTCTGTAGTCAGCATTAGAGAACATCCCGGTTTTATGGGGAATTTTATGTGAAATCCAATCCTGGATTGCAGTGGAGGTGCTGGTGCTGCACTGGGAGGGAGCTCTCAGTAAAACACTTGGAGTTTGTAAAAAAAGTCAAGCACTGCTTGTGGGGAAGAATGTGGGCCTGAGAGATTTTATCCTGCTAGCAGCTGCTAACCTTTTCCCGAGGAAAAATTTCTCAAGGAAGCTCCTTCTCAAAACAATCCTGGCAAACAACTCTCCTTTCTCCAAACAATCTTTCTCCAGGTGGTGTTTTGCTGTTTCTCTGGTTTAACCAACGGCATTAGAGAGGTGTCGTTCCTGTTCACCAACCATGGTGAGTCTGTGTGACCCAGAAATACCCTGGGGCACGGGTTGGTGGTGCTGGGTGGACTCGATGATCCTCAAGGTCTTCTCCAGCCTCAACCACTCTGTTCCCTTTAGCAGCTTCCCAGTTTATTGCCCCAAAATCCCTGGTTGTGCCTCCAGCTGGCGAATCCAGCTGCAAACAGACTGGGGAAAGGTCAGGAGTGGGAAGAAGCGGCTGCTTCTGGGGGAAGGTTGAAAACAGCAGCTCCATTAGCTGCCAGAATTAGTTAAATCTCCATCTTCAGCCTTAACACCCACGGCCACCTTCATGCCCTGGGATTTTGGAGCAGAAATGCTGAAGTTGCAGCAATTTGCTGCCTTTTCGTGCCTGATCCCGGCATGGAAAATGGAGCTGAGATAAACTGGGAGTATCCAAATGATTTGTAAGTATCTGGGCTAATGAATGAGTTAGAGCTCTGTCAATATTTGCAGCCAGGGCTGTGGAATTAGCGTGGGTAATGCATGCAGGAGATGTAATTTTCAATTTACTTATCAATGTAAACATTCATTTAAAGCCGAAGGTAAGCCTGGTTTACAGAACTCGGCTTGCTGGGAAAGCAGGGAAATTTATAATTCACATTTTTCCAAGGGAGGGCTGCTCACAGATACCCAAACTGGGGGTATTTTGGTGTTGTTTTGCTGTGCAAAATTCAGTTCTCTCCTAAACACCAAACCAGATTCTTGCATCCCGTGGAAGATGACTTGATGTGTCATTCCAAGTGTATTTTTCCACAGACAATGTGTTTTCAACCTGAGAACACAAGGAAGTCTTTCCCAAAACAAATCTTTCTGTCTCTCTGCGTTTTTCCCCGTTATTGTTGAGCAGATCATCATCTCATCCATAATGGATGTGGGACTGAAAAATTCCAGGGAGTTCACATTTACCAGCGTTGCCGAGGGAAGGAATTCTCTCCCGAAGATACAGCTTTAATATAAAAGAGGAATTGCTGATATTACCATGTTCAGACCCAAAAAACTGATAATGGAGCCCTGATGATGTTTAATATCAGTTGGATATGTGGATAACCTTCTGTTAGGATAATTTTTGGAGGTTGGATTTGTGGTTCTGTGATGAGGAGCTGGAATAATTACATCCCTAAAAAAATCTACTGCGTGTCAGGAAAATACCTCTTGGATAGATTTATTTTTCAATTGTGATCAAACTGAAGGAATTTGATATTTTTTGAGATGTGATTAAAATGTAACCAAATGTGGCAAAGGAGCTCGGTTTATCCCAGAGTTATTGATGCAGCAGAACACAAGGGTTTGTGCATAGCTGCTTAAATCAACAGTTTTGCTTTATATCTCAGTTAACATTCTCCCAGGGAAAGGAAACAATTGATCCCTTCAAAACTTGTTCTTGTTTGACGCCACTTTCTTGAAGTGTTTCAGGTTGGGCCTAGCAGGGGCAGGTGAATTATCCAGCACTTCTTGTTCCTTGCTGAGCTCCCTGTGGCTGTTCTTTTATGGAAATCACTGGAATGCTGGTGGAATCTTAGCCCTGCTGGAATTTTTACTCCAGGCCACTGCACCAAAATCTTCTGGAAGTTTCCCCCCCATCCTCTCCAGGCGGGTGGAATTGATGGAGAGCAGGAATGGGATGAAGGCTCTGTGGGGGAAATGTGGGCTAAAGAAACTCCCCACAGAGATAGGGGAGAGAGGGAGAGAAATAACCATAATTTTGAGGAATAACCTCAATTTTTGGCATTAACTGGGACATTTTAAATATTTTTGGAGTGTTTCAGGTCGGGCCTAGCAGGGGCAGGTGAAATATCCAGCACTTCTTGTTCCTTGCTGAGCTCCCTGTGGCTGTTCTTTTATGGAAATCACTGGAATCCTGGTGTTCTGCCCAATCTCAGCCCTGCTGGAATTTTTACTCCACCAAAATCTTCTGGAAGTTTCTCCCCCAGCCTCTCTGAGTGGGTTGAATTGATGAGCCTGAGCCTCGGCCTTTTCTCGTTCCTTTTGCTTCAGGTGTCAAGTGCAAAATTCTGGGTACACTGTGAGCCTCAGCTGCTCAGATCCTCTCCATGCAGGATAAATTAAACACACCACAATGGTTTGGACCCAAAGAAGGGGAACTGGGCTGTTTCTGGTAGGAAAACCACTGGAGTTTGGAGGTGAATTGCTGTGCCATGGCCTGTGGTGCTGATAAACCATAATTCCAGGGCTTTAGGATTTTTGGGAGTGTGGAGGGAAGTTAAACAGCTCCGTTGTGTGTACCCAGAGTCTTCAGACATGGCTTTTTAGGAATGCTGATGAATCAGCCACGCAGATTTGACTCTGAAATCCGTGGGTTGCTCTCAAAAGGAGAGATGAGCCTGAGCCTCGGCCTTTTCTCGTTCCTTTTGTTGTCCTCATCATTCCGTCAGGTGTCCAGTGCACAGCTCCGGGTACACTGTGAGCCCCAGCTGCTCAGACCCTCTCCACGCAGGATAAATTAAACACCCCACGATTGTTCGGAGCGGAGAGGGAGGCGCTGGCGGCTCGGGCGGTGCTGCCTGTGGGGCAGGGCTGTTTGACAGGCTGCCTGTGCCTCTGCCACATCCCGCTCCCCCTCTGCTCCCCGCCGGCACACAGCGGTCCTGTCACACGGCCATTAACACCTCCAAGCGCTGATTTATTCTGGCATTTCCGCGGGTCCCTGCAGGCTCAGCATGCGATGGGCCGGCCGGGGTTTGTTGTTTTCTTTCCTCGGCAGGTTCGGTATTTACATGGGCAGAGCGGGTTTCATCCTTTCCTTTTTATCCCCTGCGTTTGGCAGAGAGGCAGGAGTGGAAAATCCTTTTAGTCACCCTGCAGTTCTCAGCCGCGTGCAGGTGCCAGGTGAGAAGGAATCAAGGAATTGCCTCCCATGTGATGGCGGGATGCAGTGACCTCTTCCAGCTTTGATGAGGGAGCAGAGGGGAGCCAGCCCTGGCTGTTTGGAAGGGGCTGTGGAAGGAAATGGATTTCTGAGGTTGGCCGAGCAGCAGGCACGCTGCAGAGCACATTTCCAGCACGTTTCCCAAAAGCTGCTGCAAAGCCCGTGGCAAGAACCTGGGGCTGGGAGGCAGCTGGGCTGTGAGGGGTCTGTGCTGCAGCCCTGTCACTGACACAGACATTCCTCGATAGAGTTTAACACGTGGCCAGAGCGTTGTGAGCCATGTAAGTGTAAATGTGTAAATGTTATCGATGTCTGAGGGTCCAGCCCTTGGAGATTGGCTTAAAATAATTTGAGGGAGACTGCTCTTGAGAGGTGCTTTGTAGAGTGAAAGGTTTAATAAATGTAAAATAACAAAGGTTGCAGAAAACAAAAGAAAAGCCACGCACAGGTGTCCGAGAAAACCTCTGACACCCTGCTAGAAACGCTCCAAAAACCCTCTTAGCTTCTTTGTCCTCCTTCCTAAATATTTGATGTTTTAGGAGGGACAATTTGGCTTGCTGCCAATAGGGAGAGGAGCAGGATTTGAAGAACAGCGAAAAGGTTCAATAGGTGCTCATCTCTTGGTACTGAGCCAATTACTATCAGAACAGTAAAGAAGTTTCTGGGTTCTTTACCTTACAGGAAATGCAAGGAGTGAGTCTTAAACTTTTCCCCTATATGGAAGACACTTGCTGGGTGTGGGAAATGCATTCCCTACAATTCCTGGTGCCAGAAGTTCTCCCACCTGGCGCTCAGCTCCATCCCTGCTGCCTCCCTGCCCGGAGCTGAGAAATGCACACACAGAAAGGGCTCAGGCAGGAGCAGTTGTTTATCCCCGAGCCCGGATTCCCTGGCAGCTCCTTCCCACCGCGGTTCCTGTGCTGCACAGCTGTTGTAGGGCCGCCTCTTTGCCTGCTCCAGTGCCCGGCTGCACAGCTGGTCCCTGCGTGGGCTTTGTCCCCCGGCTCTGCTGCTGTCACAGCACAGGGTGCCTGCTCTCCTCCTCACTCAAGCCCTCCACCTCCCAGTAGATGCCAAACTCTCAAAACCTGCTGCAGATCCTCTGGCAAGGACCTCAGGGCGCCACATGGGCTGTAAGGTGTTCACAGGGCCCGAGCAGGAAGAGATTCCATGGAGGAAAAATCCTGCGGAGAGGAGCTGGGTGCAGCTTCTGGAGGAGGGGAGCTGTGCTCATCAGATCACTGCCACGGCATTTGATTCCTCCTGGGTTTCCACAGTGGCTTTCTCCGTTTGCTCCTGCTGGATGAGTCAGGAATGCAGAGCCCTGAGCTGCTGCAGGGCCCGTGCTCCGTCCTGCCTCAGCTGCTGCCTGCCCAGCTCCTGCCTTCCCTCCCCATCAATTCTGAATTCACATTCCATAAACCCACGGGCTGAGAGGCAGGGCATGGGACTCTCCCAGAAAAAAAAAAGAACTTCTTGTGCTGTTATCCGAATGAAAAAGTTCCCAATTCGTGTCTCAGGAACCCTCGCACCTTTCCCTGAGAGCTCCAGGTGCCCGTTCTGAGGAGTGGAAGTGGTTTCTAATCCACCCAGCTGGGCTTGGGAAGGGCTGTTCTCTGTCCCTTTCTGGGACAAAACCCAGTTCACGTCTCAGAAACCCTTCCAGCACTCAGGAACTTTTCCCTGAGAGCTCCAGATTACCCAAACTCCGTTCTGAGGATTGGACGTGGTTTCTGAGCTGCCCAGGTGGGCTTGGGAAGGGCTGTTCTCTGTCCCTCTTTGCTGTGAGGACCAGGGCTGTGCCTGTAGGGGCAGGTGGTGTTTTCCAGGAGGGGAAGGGTCCAGTGTCTGGAGGGTCCTGTGTCTCTTTCCAGGAGGGAAAGGTCCCGTGGTTTTTCCCAGGAGGGGAAAGGTCTTGTGTCATTTTCTAGGAGGGGAAGGGTCCCGTGTTGTACCCCAGAAGGGGAAGGGTCCCGTGTTGTACCCCAGGAGGGGAAGGGTCCCGTGTTGTTTCCCAGAAGGGGAAGGGTCCCGTGTTGTACCCCAGGAGGGGAAGGGTCAGGTGTCTGCAGGGGCAGGTGGTGTTTTCTGAGAGGGGAAGGGTCCTGTGTTGTTTTCTAGGACAGGAGGAGTCCCGTGGCATTTTTCAGGAGTGGAGGGGTCCTGTGTTGTACCCCAGGAGGGGAAGGGTCCCATCCCAGCTCCAGCTGGTCCTGGCCGTGGGATGTGCACCAGAGTGACTGGGATCAGGGGCACAACCAATGTGCTCCTCCCAGCTGGGAGGAATTTAGGGATTCATCCGTCTGTGACAGAGCAGAGGATGAGTCTTTTCCTCACCCTAACCCAGATTTTCCAACTGGGAAAAGCAGCCACTCTGTCTGGGTTTGCTTTGCCGCTCTGGGGTCCCTGAAATTGGGGTCAGGTCTTTTATCAGGGAGGGGATTCTGCTCTTTCCTGGCTCCTGGAGAAGTTTTGAAGATTCCCCAGCACTTCAGCAAGAAAACCTTTCTGTTTTTTCCTGTTCTAATTGTATGGGCAGGAGGGGAATAAGGCATCAGCTCTTTCAGATTTGTCAAATTTCAGAAGCTGTTAAGCCATGCCGGTTTAATTTTGGTTAAGAGCCATTCCCTTATGGATGCAGGGAGGAAACCATCCCTGCTGGCCCTCGGGACATGCCAAAGCACTTTAGGATCAGTTTGGGCAGTCAGAGATGTGTGAGTAATAAACTTCTGCTCAGGGAAGGGCCTTTGCCCACCCTTGGCAGGGGAGGCTGGCACGAAGCTCCTCCACGGCTTTGCTGCTCCATCCCTGTGCCTCCTGCAGGAGCCCTCTCCATCTTTTCCTTCCCATCTCTCCCCTGATTTCTTTTCCCTTTCTTTCCCAGCAAACCTCCGCAGTTAAGGCACCACAAGATGCAACATGACATAATCAATAGAGAAACTTTCCCAGCTTGCCAAGGCTCGGGATTTTTTTTTCTTTCTTTCTTGTTATTTAATTTTTTTTTTTTTCTTTTTTGAAGTGTCTTGCTATCTGTCAGCATGTGCTAATTGAGCCTACACGCCCATATGGCACCTGCTTCCTGGAGGGAAGCGTTTCCATAGCCCTGGAGAGCACAAAGAGTGCCTGGGAGGGAAGCATTTGCCTGGGAATGTTGTATTCCTGGAAAACAAACTGGGGATGGTACCCATGGGGCTCAGCTGGAGCCTTTGGTGTCATTGCTGTGCTGCTTAGGACGCTGACACCGGCTGAGTTGTGCTAGGCTTGGCTTAAATTTAGAACTGTGGAGGGGTTTAGCTCTGAGGAGGGTGAGAAAAAAGATTTTGGGGGGGTTTTAATGAGCCCAAATGGGGCAGCGGCTCTGTTAAACGTGAGGAACGGTGGCTGTGCTGCCCAGACATCACTGGGAGTGGCTCAGTCACAGATGCACCCACTCCTGCTCGGCTCAGCAGCTGGAATTCCGCACTCCCGACCTCCCCGGGGCCGTCTCACCAAAACCTCAGCCGGGGTTCAAGAGCTCTCAGGCCCCTGCACTGGGGAGGGAGGGCTGGACTGGAATTCAGGAGGCATCTGCCGCCCTGGGGAAAGGGAGGTGCTCCCTCCCTTCCACAGATGGGCGGACAGAAGGAGAAGGGGCTGCCTCAGCCATGCATGGAGAGGGAGCATAAAAACAAAACAAAAAAAAATATATCAAAGAGTCATGAGTTCTGCTCTGCGAAGGAAACAAAACACACCCGGTGACGTTCTGAGGGGCTGGGGAGGCTGCGGCTCTGCCAGCCCGGCCACCAGCCCGGGCAGGTGTGACAAGAGGCCTGGGAGGTGTGAAATACCCGCAAATGTGTGAATATGGGTGATGCAGAGCTGGAGGGCCCTGGGGGAAACACGCGGGAGTTGTGGGCAGGCAGCAGAAGGTTTGGGATCAGTGGGGTTGGCACGAAGCCCCCCTGCACCTCCCCAAACCCCTGGTCAGCCCCAGAAATGCAAGAGCAGCACCCAAAGAAGGGGAACTGGGCTGTTTCTGGTAGGAAAACCACTCGGGAACTGGAGTTCAGGGTTGAATTGCTGTGCCACAGGCCTGTGGTGGTGTATAAACCATAATTCCAGGGCTTTAGGATTTTTGGGAGTGTGGAGGGAAGTTAAACAGCTCCGTTGTGTGTACCCAGAGTCTTCAGACATGGCTTTTTAGGAATGCTGATGAATCAGCCACGCAGATTTGACTCTGAAATCCGTGGGTTGCTCTCAAAAGGAGAGATGAGCCTGAGCCTCGGCCTTTCCTCGTTCCCTCTGCTGTCCTGAGCATTCCTTGGTGCTCACGGAGTGGCACAGGAATTCTAGGTAGGAATTGGGTGGATCGAACTGTGCCTTCCATCCCCTCCCGTCCCTCAGGGCTGTTCTGCTGCAGAAGTGGCACTGATTAAAATCTGTGTGGCTCTGTGCCCGTGTCTGATGCTGAACCTGGAAAGAGGAGGGATTGTCCCCCGGAAAACTCCGGGGTTTGGTTGGTTAAGCACGATGGGATCACTGAGTTTGCTGAGACCGCCCACCCCAGTGAGCTTTGATGTTGACCAGGCCCCAAAAACACCTACAACAAGCAGGTGACATGAAATCCCCCCTCCCACACAGCAGAGCTCTGTGACCAGCCTGGGAGCAGCCAAAGCCCCGCAGGCTAAGGCTCGATAAAGTGATTTTATGATCACTCAAAATCCATTTAGTTTCCCCATGTCCCTTTCTGGTTTTGCCTGCCCGCTGTCTGTGAGGGTGAGCTCTGCGCTTGTAGCTCTTGTTCAAAATGAATTTACGGTGGTTTTTTCAGCACCTCACAACTGTTATTGAGCTCTTGGTTGGGATTTTTTGGCGGGATTTCCTACAGGAACTGGGGTTTGCCGGACTTTCTGCAGTGTTTGTCCCGCTTGCTGCAAAAAACAGAGAGGGAAAAACGCAGCTAATAACAAGTCCCAGCACATTTGTGTGCGCGAAAGAGAGGCTGATAACAGTCACCCACCTCTCTGCAGGAGGTTGTCACAAGAATTGTCATCTGAGAATCTCTTGATCCTCGTGTTGCAGCGCTGAGGGGCTTTGTCACTCCTGTGACACCAGCGTGATCACCCCCAGGCACTCGGAGGGGAGGCTGGGAACATCCACGTGCAAATTTCTGGAGTTGGGACCAATTTTTTTTTTTTTTTCCCCCTCCAGGGCTTGATGCTGCCAAAGGCACCGGGTGTTGGAGCTGCCTCGGGGATGGGGCTTTGGGGCACGCAGGAGTATTGGGGCCAGTGATGGCTTAGGATTTTACCTTTTTGTATTTTCCTTTGATATATATAGTTTTTTTTAGCCTTTGTTTATTTATTTATTATATAGCTTTTATTTATATTTATTATACAGCTTTATTATATTAGCTTATATATATATACATATTTTTATATATATATCTTTTTATATTTTTTTTTATATTTAGCTTTTTATCTATTTGTAATCTTGCGATTCTTCAGTGCAGAACTCCAAACCCCACACACAGTGGGAGCTGCTGCTGCCCCGTTTTGGGCAGACACAACAATTCCTCCCCAGGCCTGGCAATCGAGGGCCCCTCACTGCCCCAGGCCCCCAGGGATGGGAACAAAAGTGAGTTGGGGGCAGCAAACTTGGGGTCAGTGACTTCATCACCTGGAGCTGTAACTGGGAGATGAACCCCCAAAGTGCAAATGGACCAAACTGACCAAAGTGTGAAAACCCGTGACCCGGGGTCCATTTTTGGGTGCAGCCCCTGGGGGGCTTTGTCTGCCCTGAATGCACCTGGAGGCCCTTCAATAAATAGAAATAAACTGCTTTTTATTCCCTTAATTCTGTCTCGCCTCTGTTTTTAGGTAGCCCCAAAAGGCATCACCGGGAGGTGGGAGGTCCTGGCTTCAGCTCCAGGGACCTTGTCCTGCCACATTCCCTGGTGGATAACCAGCTGCTGTTGGGTTTTCCCTTCACCTGGGAGAGCTGCAGCTCTGCGAGTCCCAGCTCTGTGAATCATCTGTCTCGATTAAAAATAATAAAAAAATGGAGGTTTGTGTATAAAAAAGAAAATCTCTTCCTGAAGCCAGTGGGGATTTTGATGATTATTATTCCCACAAGCTCTGGGAGCAATCCTTGCTTCCTTCTGTGAAGACGAGGATTCTCTTCAGCCTGATACAAACTCAAGATTTTCTCTGCCCCTTCACCTGGCTGAAGAGCAGGGACTTCCTGAAAACCCTGCCTCTAACCTCTTCCCCGGCTTGTTTCCTTCTGAGGAAGCTCAGGCTGCTCTAAGTGTGCCCTGGATACCCTTTGGACTGGCTTAATCCCTATAAAATCCCCCAAAATCAGCCTGATTTGGAGGGATGTGCTCTGGAGTGGGTTCCAATCAGGGCAAAAGGAGCTTTGTTTAAAGTTGATGAGCTGGTTCTGTGGCACCAGCTGGGACAGGCTTGGGGCGGCAGCAGAACTGACATCTTCCCTTGGAGAGAGAATTTTCCCTCGGAAAATGGTGCTGATGTGGTGTTCCCAGGTGGTGGTGGCTGAGGGAAACCCCCAGGATAAATTTATTTATTTATTCAGGCCCCAGCCCACATCGGTGACCCTAAAACCGAGCTCAGCCGCGCCTGTGAAATTTGTTGCTTTAAGCATCCCGGCTTTTCCCCGTTTCATGCAGCACCATTGCACCTTTCAGCTGCTGCAGTGCCAGTTTTAGCCAGGATAAACCCCCAGGGGGGCTCCAATCCAGGGAGAAATGTGGATTATGGGGCTGAGAGCTGGGCTGAGCGTGTAACTCCTTAAATTTCCTTTGTGTGTGGGTATCCTGCAAGGGCTGCCCACCCTGGAATTTCCTTTGGAGCTGGAGTGAGGGATTCATTGGAGCTGCCATGGGTTTGGGGTGGGAATCCTTCAGTGCCAAAAAAGAGGGGCTGAGCACTGCCGAGCCTTCGGGAGCATTTCCTACCCCTGGACAGGGCACATCCCGCTGTGGAAGGGCCACAGTTATTGGGATTTGAGGCAGCTGGAGCGCGGAGATGGCAGGAAAATCAATAAATACCCCCAACCCGGGAAAGCTGGCTTTTGCTGACTGCAGTTTGTTTGGGAAGGGAAGCGCTGGTGACCAGATGTGTGTGGGAGCAGGGAGGAGGCGCTGTGGGGTTTTGCAGAGCTGGTGGCACAAACACAGAGTGGGCATAAATTGGATTAGAGCAGCTTGGCCGGCTCCGTGCCGCAGTGGGTGTTCGCCTGCGGATCCAGCCTGCCAGCGAGGCTCTGGGAATATCCCGGGATTCGGGATGGAGGCACAGGGAACTGCAGGGATCTCAGCAGTGTCTGTGCTTCAGCTGGGGCCTGTTCTGCTTACACAACAGGCTGAGGGGCCGGGACTGCAGCAGAGATGTTTTCCTGCCTGTTTTTCCGTGTGGGTGGAACTTGGTAGACAGGAATCCTCAGGTGGGGAAGGGGAGCAAGTGCCTGGGGCACAGGGAATGTGCTAAACTCGGCACTAACAGGGAACCGAGGCCTCAGCCTGGCTATAAATTGCCACCTTGCAAAGCAATTTTGGCTTTTGCTGCGTTCTCGCTTGTGATAAATTTGCCGGGAACTGGAGGTGTCTCGCCTCGGATGCCTTGAGCTGTTGTTCCCTGAGCCTTTCCCAGGGCTTGGAGAGGGAGTTTGTCTGTCTCCCGTGCACATCCTCAGAGACCCAGGGAGGTGTTTTCCTCATGAAAACCTGCTGGTGCAGAGGGTTTGTCTCTCAGGAACAAAGCTTCCAGGGAAGTGGAGTGTTTATGGCTTGGAAACCGCTCTTGGCAAGGGGTGGAGTGTGAGGCAGGAGGTGAAAGCTGGAGCTGTTGGTGTTCATTCCCCTGGCCTGGGGAAAAGCCCAGTGCCCCGTTCCTGCCCTGCCCCATTCCCAGATCCCAGAAAAACCATCTCGGGTACCAAACAGACCAGGCAGAGTTACCCTGACTGAGCTGGCTCTGTGCTTGTGGAACAAGCTTTGTTCTGTGTTTATTTATTCAGCATCAATTTAGGAAGAGGACATTCCCCTTGGGACAGCAGTGATCCAGCTGAGCCTCCTTGCATCCTCCCAGACAGGAGAGAATTCCAGCTTCAACCTCCTCCATCACCTCAGGTGCCTTCTCTTCTGCCTGGCCTCTGTTTTTAGGTAGCCCCAAAAGACATCACAGCTATTAGAGAAAATATGTTCTCCATATCCCAGCAGCCTTAAAACCCCCGTTAGCTCTGAGGATGAACACATCTCTCCCTTTCCAGGAGCTCAGGGAAGCTGTTGTGGGGTTGGTTTTGACACAGCAGTAAAAGACTCTTTCCTCTCTTGGCAAGATCATTTTTGGTCTTTGCTTTCCCACACTTCCACATTATCACAGAACCAAGAGGATGCTGCTGATATGTCATTTTATTTTATTTTTTTCCCCATCAAATTATACTTTAAAGGTGGTAGGAGCAGCAGCAGCCTTGGAACTTGTTTCCTTCGGAATTAATTTGGAAGCTCCTGAGCAACTTCAGGTAAAACTGACAAACACTGCAAGTTAATTTATCCCAGCCACTCTGGCTAAGGATCCATCTCGGCGCTGGTTTATGATCACGCAGAGCTAAGGAGGACACAGCTATGCAAGAAGGCAAATTCCTGGCACACTTTGGGGGTTTCTGTGTGGCTCGTGCTGCTGGAATCGCTGGGTTTGAGGCTCTCTGAGCCGCGGGGATGCAGGATTTGGGCTGAGCCAGGGGAAGGACTGACGTGAGCGTGACGGAGGTGCCCAGTGGGAGCCTCTCTCCGAATGCTGGGCAGGCAGAGAGGAGCAGGAGACGGGGAAAGGCAGAGCAGGAACATGGCCTGGAGCTGCCCCACGGATTGCAGGGATTCCCTGTTCCTGCCCCACTGACCCACCAGCCTCTCCACAGCCCCCAAAATCCCTTTGCCCTCACCTCCTCCCAGGGATGAAAAGCTTTATCCTGAGGGGGAGGGGGTTAGAAAACCTTTATGGGAAACAGAATCCAGGTTTTTAAAGCACTTTCTCTCATAATCTACGGGTTTTCTACAAGTGTGTCTAAAAAAAAAAGCCCCAAACTTCAACCTTTCAAAGAAATAACTTGGGAATTGCTGCACAACTCAGAATCAAGTTTTAGATGCCTTTGAAATCCCCCCAAATCTCGTGTCTATCCACTGTGTAGTAAATGGGAATTGTAGACTGGGGACCACCCTTAGTTTAGTTTGATTTAAAGGCTGGGTGGAGTTTTCAGGAAAGATCCTTTGGCCAAGTGGAAGTTTACCTACCTGCACTTTATAAATGCGCTTTATAAATATTGTGGATGCAGAGTAACGCTTTTCAAAACCACCTCTGAGTTCATTAAGTGCTCACGTTTTTTCAAATCCAAGGGGAATTCGGACAGCTTTGATTATTTGAGCCTTGAATTCTCCTGTGCAGCATCCTCTTGTGTAAATACGGGCAAACATCGCATCCGTGGCTGTAGTTAGACACAAATAAATTGAGTTCTGCGACTCTTTGACCTCCTGTGAGCTGAATTCTGACAGCCTCCTGTCTCCTCTGTGGCTGCCGTGGTTCCTGTTGTGTTTTAAAGCAATTTTGGGGTTGGGCACAGCCATCCTGCAGCTGGAAATGTCGCACCTGGATGATTCCTATCAGCAGCCGGGTTAATCCCCAATCCCTGCTCCTCCCGGAATCCTTACAGCTCCACTGCACCTCATAAGGTGTAGATAATGAAGGATCTGTTAATTTGGACAATTTTATCCCCTGTCATGCTCTTCCACCCTTCCCCAGACCCTTGGGGTCCTTCAGGCTTGTGGCTGATGCGACGACAACGCCTGAATGGAGCCCTTGGCACACAAAAAGTTCAAGCCAAGCTGTGGCTGCTGCTGCTGCAGATGGTTCCCCTCTTGGACAGGGCTGGGAGAGAGCAGGATTTCGTCCCCTCCTGTGCTCAGCTTCTGTCAGAGCCTGGGCAGCAGAGGCGGCAGCAGATGGGGTGAGTGGGGCTCCTGTTTGTCAATGAACCCTTCTCCTGCCTCCTCGTGTTCAGCACGGCTGACCACAGAAATAAACGCCTCGCTCTGGCCAAGACGGGAGTTGAGCCTCCGAGTAGGATCCTCGTGGAGAAATCTGTATTTATGCAGTGGTTACAGAATTTTTATCTCCCCTGTTGCCTCTTTCTTCCCCTCATATTCTGGTACCTCGCGTTTTTCACCCCGTCTCTGTCGTGCATCTGATCTCAGAGCTGTGCAGCAGACAGGAGCAGATTTCCACGCCAGGAATCACTGCCTGGGGTTGTAATCCCTGCGTGTCGACCTGGGCTCCTTGTCACTTCCAGAGCAGCAGCTCTTGATCCTCCTCATCCCGAGCCTCACAGAAGTTCCTAGAAACCGAGTGTCCGCCAGTGTTAACATTCCACGGAGCTGCTGCCACATGAAAAAGGAGAAAAATGACCTCCTGCCTTCCCCCAGAACCCTGAAAAGAAGGGATTGCTCCTGGGGCAGCAACACCAGTCCCAACATGGCAGAGCTGTGCCTTGCTGGAGGAAATTAATTCATCTTGAAGTGCGAGCCCTTCGGCACAGCTCCTCTCTCATTCTCGCTGCACAACCTGCTCCGAAATTCTCAGGCTCCACAAGTCGGGTGCTCCCGTGACCTGATTTCCAGAACTGCTGCCCATTTGTGCTGCAGCTGGAGCCTCACAGAGGTCTGGGGAAGGCTGTGCCTCCAGGGCCGTGTTGGGGCTCTGTAAATCCTGCCTGACCTTTTCCCAGTGACAAGGCCTGGGGCTCCGGCACAGCCTGAAAGGAGAGCGGGGACTGGAGGGAAACGAGGCCTGCTCCTGGCTTTTAGTGCCTTTTAGGCTCCTGCATGAATTATTTGCAGGTGTAAGGGTAGGGAGAGCGGGTGAATAAGTTTGTTTTAGAGATGGGGATGATCAGACCGAAGTAGCTGATGAGTCACTCTGGGCACTGGGGATGCTTTTTGCTACATCCCAATCCGGCATCTTCGGCTTCCCTCGCAAGGTCTACTTCTGTTTTGTTGGAGGGTTGTGCTGACTTTAATCCCCACTTGCACTATTTATATGGCAAACTTTTGCCTTTTCTTCAGGTTGTGGAGCCCTAACTCAGTCGCAGTGGGCCTTGTACTAAAAGGAGTCACTGCAGCCCTCGGAATACGAGTAGCCACTTTTATCCTCCAATATTCCTTTCCCCTACTCATCTTTGCGAGCACTAATTTCTATCTCAGGGAGGTTAAGTTTTTTCCTTGGACCTTTTCCTTAACCTCCTGACCTGCCTGACAAAAACTGGGTGCCGTGCTGCTGTTCCAGGCACAATAAATGAAACAGAGCCGCGGGCCAGAAGAAGGGAGCTTTTCCTCCTGGCTGCAGCAGAGTGTTCAAAGCCGCCCGGGCAAGGAGATGTGACTGTCTGACTTGGATGAAAAGGCCTGGAAAAGGGGCCTTGAAGAGGCCACTACAGAGAGAACCTGAAAGTCGAGGTTCTGAGGGTCGTCACAAGTTTGAGTCTTCAGAGGCGAGAGCACGACACGCCCACGGGGAGGTTTTGTGTGGGCTTTGTGCTCCTCCTCGGCCTCATCCCAACAAACTGTGGAGAGCCACAACAAGGAGAACCTGCCTGACCCCGGAGGGCAGGAGATGCTCACGGAGGGTGCAGTAATGAGGCTGACCCTGCTGTCACATCCTTCTCATGGACCACAGGTGGGACGAGCCCTTGGGGCCGCTGAACAAGGCCAGGGTAGTGCCAGAGCAAAGGTTGGGGGAGGCTGTTGTGTCCTTGTGGGACTTCTTTTTGTCTCCGTCCCAAGTTCACAGGCAGCTCGAAGCTCTTTGATGCCTCAGAGGGTGGATGTTGGATCTGAGGCCTTGGCAGCCACTTGGACAAATCATCTCCAACTCAACACAATGCAGAAGTCACTTAGAGCTGCACCGGGGTGGGATTTCAGATCAAAAATAAGACCAGCAGCATCCTCAAGATGAACGAAAGCAGAATTGTTCAGTAACGGGACAGAGGTGTTAATCTAAGGCTGAATTATCTTGGGATTTGGATAAATTTGGAATTTGGATAAACGCAGCAGCACCCAAAGAGGCTGCAGTGATCCTTAAGGAGGGAGAAGAGGAGGGATGAGATGGGTGGTGATTATCTCCTGGAATGGGTCACCTTGGCGTGCCTCCTCTTGGTGGAGACACAGCTGTTCACCATTAATTTTGTATTTTATGTTTGTGCAGCCAATTGTGATTTAGCTCAGCTTTTACTCCTTGCTGATGGGGTCCTCGAAGCTCAGGCCTGACCTTTAGGATTTTTTATGAGGTTGTCGTGTCCCAGGCACGACCCCGAGGAGCTCAGCAGGCCTTTGGAGGGAACACTGAGATCAGCCCCAGCATCTGACCAAGGACGGTGTCAGCAGAAACGAATATTTTACAAAAAAAAAACAAATTACACTTCTCTGCTAACAGGAGCTGTATTTCGTGGCAGACTTGATGCTGTTTTACACCACAACGACACAGACTCCGACCTTCAGAAGGCTGAAAATGACTCCTTTATTTCTGGAATGTGTCTCCCTTTTATATCATTTCACACAGACCAGTTGGATTGGTGACACAAAGACAAACCTCTTCACTCCCATTGGTCAGAGCAGAGGGACATCAAGGAGAAGTCCCTCCTGGGGAAAGGAATGAATAACAAAGTTACAGTTACAAAACCATTTCTCCTGTTTCCAGAAAATTCCCTGGGAAAAGAATTTCGGAAAACCAAAACACCTCAGGCATGGAACCAGGGGTACAGTTTTCCTCCCATCAGCTGGAGCTGGAGCAGGTTGAGCTCCCTGAGCTGGGTGTTCTCCTGTCCCAGGGCGTGTTGGAAACCTCCATAAGTTCATCATGAGAAGATGAGAACATTCCTGGAGCACTGTGTGTGGGGGAACTGAGAGTGGTCAGAAAATAGATTTTAGGGTCCAGGCAATGGCTTGAAGCCTGTGAGAAAGCTGGGCATGGAACATCCTCATTCTGGCCTGGGAAATCGTGAGGAGGAACCCTAAACAATCCCTGTAGATCCTCCTCCTGACACCTGGTCTTTTTCCAACTTGTTTACTGGCAAAGATGTTCACAAGAAGGTGGTGCCCTGAAGGACCAACCCTATCCATTGTACCCAAACACTGTATAAAAAATCTGTCAATTAACTTCGCTATAATGGTCTCTGAAGAAATCGGAGTTCTACTGTCATTACATGAGCAGTACTGAATTGTAACTGTCGCAATAGGACAGGAAATGAAGGTGCTTGACTCCAGTCAGGAGGCAGCAGAAATCAGAAGGTTTATTTACAATTCATTCAGCCCTTTTATAACACGCTGGGCTAAAGGCACGTTATTGGTCCACAGGACTGACACCTCTCCCCTTGGCCCAGGGACAGAAACAGCAAACAGCTCCTGTTGTCGTGGGAAAGGAATATTGTTTACACAAGGTTGTTTTGGGAAAAAGAAAAACTGTTGAAGAGTTTCCCTTGGGAAGAGCTCAGGCTTGGAAAACATCAGGTCCACACGTGATGATAGAGTGTGCTCTGGGCAGGGATTTCTGCTGGAAACGTGGGAGATGGAGGGTTTATTCCAGGCTGTGGGCATTGCAGGAGGGAATGAGAGTCAGGGAATGAGCCTTGGAATTGATCCTGGAGCTGCCTTGGAGAGGCTGAAGGCAGGGCTGGGATCCCAGGCCCAGCCTGTAACCAAACAGCGGCGATTTAAAGAGGAAACAAAAGCCCCCCAAAACACACAAATGTTATTTTCTGCCTCCCCTGCATCTCCACCGTGGCCAAAACCGGCTCCCATCCCAGTTGCCATGGAAGGGGCGTCCAGTCAAAGCACATTTGGCAGCTGTCCCCACTCCATTAAATAACATCAGGCTGGAAATACAAATATAAAGGGAGGGAAAGCAGCTTGATTCGCATCCAACTGCGAATTCCACTGATACAGAATGGAAACCTTTTGTGCTGAGAGTCAGAAATCTCCTCTGACAAGCTGATGGAAGGAAGCTATGAATAGCAAACCAAGAATTTTAGAATTTGCTGCGATTTGGAGCTGTGTTTTTCCTCGAGCAGATGCCTTTGCTGCCTATTTCTGTGTTGCCTTTTTTTTTTTTTTTTTCTTTTCCCCTCTTAACTGCTCTACCAGTGAATTTTTGCAGATGGATCTGGGAATTGCAGCATGACCCGAGCTGGATGGTTTGGAAGCTCTTGGACACTTCCAATTTTTTTTTTTCCATAATGGCTGGGACATGAAGATGTTTAGCACTTGTGAAAACCTGGTTTAAGAGCTCTTCCCTGGAGCGGTGACTCCTGAGGTTCCCTGAAAACTTCCAGGAGCAGGTGAGCCAGCAAAGGTCAAGTCAATTGGGCAGAGAACAAACAGGCTGATAAATTCTTTGGAGGTGCCACTTCACCTTCACAAAATCAAACCTGTTGCCCTGCAGGCAACAGGAAAATATCAGAAATAATTGAAAACGGAGGAATTGACAGCGGCAAAATAAAGCTTTTGCTTTAATCCGTGGAGCCAGTTCTGTGGGAATGCTGTTTATCCTCAACCAGTGGAAGCCCATAAGATATTGAGGGTTTGTGAAATATTGTATTCCAGACTGGTACAAACTGGAGGGACGAATGGCTGAACTTCTCTTATGTGTTAGTCCATAATTATTTCTGGACTAAAAAGAATGATTTGTCAATTGTTGAGGATTGAATCCCCTTCAAAATAGCAAAAAGTGGTGAATTTCATGAATTATGAAACACTTTTATACTTTACTTATACCCCAGTTTAAAATAAGCTGGGAACTGATTCAGCTTGAGGAGGTCCAATCCCAAGGGAGGTTTTTGGGAAGCTCAGCTCAGCTTTCCAAAAGGATCTTACTCGAAAAAAGAATCCCTGTTTCGAGGGTAGAAACGGAGAACTTTTTGAAAAATGTGTTTAATTAAAGCATTGCAGGTGCTCCAGTGTGGCACTTTGGTTCCTGGGATCTTCAGGAAAGTTCCCTGGGAAGTCAAATCAACTTTCTGGGGAACGTTTAATTAAGGGGCTATTTCTGGCTGCTGCCCCATTTCAATGCCGTGGAGCGTGAACCTATCCAGGGTCTGGATCCACATCACTCCCAAAGTCCCAGAGCGCTGGATCCCCTTCAAAAATCCTTTTTTGGGGTGTGTGGGCTGGGATTCAGCCTCTCCTCCAGTCCTCAGGCAAAGATGAGTCTTCCTTTGCATATTTCATGTCGCGTTCATCCGTTGCCTGTCAGGATTCTCGGGGAACTTGGCTCCTCCACCGGGGAGTTTGAATCATGACTTTTCGCCTTGGTTGTGCTGCAGGGGAAGAGCAGATTTGAGGCAGAGAAATTGGATTTATTTGGCTCTTCCAGAGGTGCTGCTGGCTGTGCTGGTCAGCACCCAGCCCCGGCAGTGGGTCAGGTGTTGATTTTTCCAAAGTGATTTTATTACCAAGCGCAATTTCTGCTCTAAATTGAGCTGGGTAATTTCCTCTCCTGAGCCGCGGCCTTGCTGTCCCCAGCGATAAAAACTGAACCCAAACGACCCTGCAGAGGCAGCAGCAGATTTTAACGAGGGGATTTTGTGTCCTGCAGGTCACCCAGGGGTTGTCAGGACTTTGTCTTTCCCTGTTCCCAGGGATTTGGGGCACGTCGGTGGAGTCCTCACCATCATTCCAAATCCAGGGTCAAAAATTCCACTCATTTGGATTAAATGTGAGGGATGAGAAAGATTTTCCTTGGATTAACCTGCAGCTCTGTGGGCCCTCAGCAGCCACGTGTGATAGATGGATTCCTGGAGCCTGCAGGAGCTGCGGGGCCGGGGGGATCCAGACGATTCCCAGGAACTCCTGGAGCTGTCCAGGGCTCCGAGGTTTCCTCAGGGTCCAGGGCTTGTTATCCATCACCATTTGTTGTGGAGATGGACGGAGCTGCTCCAGCCCTCAAGCCGTGCCCCTTTTCTCTCCCTTTCTCTCCCTTTCTCTCCCTTTCCTCTTCCTTTCTCCCTTTTCTCTCCCTTTTTCTCTCCCTCTCTCCTTTTCTTTTCCTTTCTTTTCAATTCTCTCCCGTCTCCCTTTCTCTCCTCTCTCTCTGTCTCTCCTTTTATCTCCCTTTCTCTTTTTTCCTTCCTTCCTTCCTTCCTTCCTTCCTTCCTTCCTTCCTTCCTTCCTTCCTT
>VXBN01010188.1:71562-99426 GCA_013397395.1 Sinosuthora webbiana | reverse complement strand
TTTTTTTTTTTTTTTTTTTTTTTTTTTTTTTTTTTTTTTTTTTTTTTTTTTTTTTTTTTTTTTTCTTTTTTTTTTTTCTTTTTTCCTGCTGAGCAGCCCAGGTCGGCCACGAGAAGGGGGAGGAATTCCAGCCTGAGGGGCTGAATTTTATGGATTTCCCTCTAGAAGGGGAACTTGATCTCCCATTCTTGGGCACCTGCCCTCACCACAGAGGTTTGTATGAAGAGAAATGATTGCTGCCAGAGCTCCCGAAAAATCCCGTCCACTGTGGGAGAGGAGAGGAGAGGAGAGGAGAGGAGAGGAGGCTTGGGAGCAGCTCTGGTGCAGGAGTCTGGAGTGATCCATGAGAACTGGGTTTGTTCAAGGCTCTGCAGGTCCGGGCAGAGCTCTGTGCGAAGAACAACAACCCAGGAGCTGTGAAAGTGCCACAGCCCTGAGACAGGAATGAGTAACTGCCTTTGGGAAGCTTTTCCCGAGGCTGGAGAGGGAGAGGAGAGTGCTGCACTCAGCCTGAGCAAACGGTGATAAATGGCCCTGGAAGGAGCTCCTGTGTTGGGCACGATGTTATTGTTTAAGCACATGTTTGGATCAGCAAATTCCCCCCGTGCTGGGGAGCTAAAGGACAACGTGAATCCTTTCTCAGCTGCACTTTCCAGCGCTGGCCATTAAACCCTGCTGCAGGAGCTGGCATTGTCCACGGCAGAAATCGGAATTTGCATTATGGAACAGCGATGTCTGTTTTGATTAAGAACAACACTCTCCCCCTGCTATCCTGTTTCATGAATATTTAAGTTAATTAAGCCCAGCAAAGATTTCATTTCGGCTTAATGACTTCTAAATGTGACTTCTTATGTCTTGTGGAAATGAGTGAGATGCGACAGGCACAGCTCTTAATACACCTAATTACGGGATTGAGGCATTCCAAGGATATGGGGCGGCAGGGTTTTGTCCTTAGGAAAAATGTGACATCCCCCAGGCTGTGGTGTGAGCTGGCTTGGCCTGGCTGGAGGCCAAAGGGGTTTCCACAACTGGAAAAGGGAGAGAAAATACGGGAAAATGTCTCGTGGGTCAGGACAGGTCTGTGAAAAAAAGTGGGACAAAGTTTGGGTGATGTCACTGCAGTGCTGAGCTGTTTTGGGGCACCAAACCTCACCTTGGGATGTCAGCTCACCCACAGGAAACCCGGACAGGGAAGAGGTCTGAGATGCTCTCGAGTTTTTCTTACATTTCAGTAATTTGGAGCAGAGGGGTTGCGGGGAGTGATTCTGTAGCAAACAGGTGGGATTGGATTTGCTTTTTTTTTTGTCAGGTAATTAAACATCCAGCCCAACTTTCCCAACTGGCAGTTTTGGGGTGAGCGGATTGGAAGCTGGAATTCTGCATCAGAATTGGAGAAATGGTTGGATTTGCTTGGAAAACGAGCCTCTTTAAGCTTGGGTGTTAGGGGGACCTTATTTTAAAAAACCACCTGGGCGGAATTATTGGCTGCTTTGAAAAAATCTGACTCCCATTTTCTCAGGCATCGCTGAACCTCGGTCCCAGGTAATTCAGGGCAACTGATATTACTGGTAATGGTGGTTAAATACAGAGTTTATCCTAATGCTCACGCTGGCATCAAAAGAACCATCTCTGAAATCACCCCTCTTCAGGAGTAATTCCAGAATCCCATTAGCGGCTGGGCAACCTTTGTGCTCAGCCCTGGAAATGAGAGGATTATCTGCCCCAAAAAAGGTCACACACAGACAGAAGTGGGGCTTGGTGGCAGAGAGCCTTGGGAAAGTGTGGGGAGAAGGAACTTCAGAGCAGCTCCCTGCATCCCTTGCAGGATTTTCAGCCACTCCTGAAAAATTCCTGTCAATAAATGGACACGAAAAAACTGCACTCACCCATCAGTCTGTGAGAACAAGAAAGAAGAAGTTTTATTTTTGGGATCTATGACTTACATAGACTTGGGAGTTTGATCAGGGATTGGGGGTCGAGGTTAACACCTCTCTGACCCCACTGGTCAACCTAGAAGTCCATCAGTTTGTCCTTCTCCCTGGAAAGGAATGCACGATTTACAAAACATCACTCTTTGTTTATATTACGATTCAGTGAGAAAGCTCCAGTAGAAAATGTAAACATCAGAAGGCTGAAAAATCAGGGCGACAAATTCCTGCCCCGTTCTTCCCTGAAAAAACCCCAGTAACACCTGGGGAAAATGTTTCCTTTATTCCTCAGCTGCAGTTTGAGTGAAAGGCTCGGATATTTTGTATTTAGAAAGACAGGTTTGAAAATAATGGCCTGGAGTGAGAAAATCTTTGTTGTTCTGTGAGGAACTTCTGTGGGACAGGGAGGGAAATCCTGGGAATCCCTGGAGCTCCCTTTCCTGGAGGATCCATCAGCAGCTGGGACTCCCAAACTCATTCCATGCTTGGGCACCTCCCAAACCTGATGAATGAGGCAGGGAATGAAATGTTGAGCATTCCCAGGCTGTAGCACTATCTGATTTATTTTTTCCCCCCCATCCTAATCCTTACAAGTGTGGGGGGAGCAGATCGAGATTCTGCCTTAAACTGATGAGTCCTGACTCAATTTAAATCCAGCTAAGGGTGTTAAATTGACATCTAAGCAGGTGAGTCAAGTGCTAAGTCTCTTTCAGAACAAGCTGTAGGTGTGTTGTGATTCCAATTTATTTCTCTCTAACTCCCCTAATGGGATAAAACGAGGGAGAGGGATGGAAATGCTCAGATGACGAACGCTGAGGGGATGGGATGTGGTTTGAAGTGGAGGCTGCATGGAAATGACAAGTGAAATCAAGCAGATTAAAAGGATGTTCTCGCCCGACGGAAGGGGCTCTCCAGGGCTGCACTGAGGGGAATCAAGAGGGGGGCTCAGACTCCAAGTTAGTCTTGATTTTAAATCTCTGAGTTAGTCTTTGATTCTCTGAGTTAGTCTTGATTTTAAATCTCTGAGTTAGTGTTTGATTCTCTGAGTTATTCTTTGATTCTCTGAGTTTGTGCTCAGCCCGGGAAATGAGAGGATTATCTACCCCAAAAAAGGTCACACGCAGACAGAAGTGGGGCTAAAAGAGATTTCTGTTTCTTTGGGGATGGATGGATTAGGAGCTGAGTCTCTTGAAGCATTTTCAGGACCAAAAGTAGGACTTGATATTTTGCCCCAAAAAAAAAAAAAACAAAAAACCAAAAAAACCCCCGAACCTTTTCAAGAGGCTGACTTTTAACCAACTGCTGCTTCTTCAAAATTCTTTATGGTCTCGAAGTCGGATGTGCAAAATCCTGTCAGGTGTCCCAGTGAATAGATGAAAAACTTCCTTTATTTTTGTAGTAAGGCGTCTCTTTTTTGGCTTAAAAGTATGAGGCAGATGAAAAATGGAAATATTAGAAGCCTTTGTATGGAGAAGTGTCTAATGAGGCAGCTTTATCTGCAGCAATGAGGAGATTTGTCTGTGAATGGAGGTTGAAAAAGCCTTAAATATGTCGTTAGTGCTAATCTGGGGTGTTTGATCTGGCCAAGGATCTTAATCTTCAGATATTTCACAAGCGCTGAGGCAGATTGATGCCTCAGTTTGTCTTGCCTTAACTTTGGCTGCTCTGCTGATCCCCAGGTTCAATGAACTCCTTGAAGCCGTTCCAGAAACTCAACAGAAAATGGCTCTAAGCTCCTTCAGGTTCTGAGTTAATCTCAGAGGAACGCCTTGGTTTATAACAAAACAAATGAGGGCTCTGAGAGTCTTTTTCATTTTTGAAATTCTCATCACAGTGGGGAACATCATGTCTGGGAGTTTCTAGATTTGCTCTCGAGGCGATTTTGTCGTGTGATTTAGAGGTAATTTTGTCGTGTTTTTAAATGCATTTTGTAAAATGTTTTCTGTAATAGTGGGTGGGGGAAAGGTGAGGGAAGGAGATGGGGAAAGGTGAGGAAATGAGGTGGGGAAATGTGAGGGAATGAGGTGGGGAAAAGTGAGGGAATGAGGTGGGGAAAGGTGAGGGAATGAAGTGGGGAATGGGGATGGAAGGAAATGAGGGAAAGGTGAGGGAATGAAATGGGAAGTTGAGGGAATGAGGTTGGGAAAGGAGAATGAAGGAGATGGGAAAAGGTGAGGGAATGAGGTGGGGAAATGTGAGGGAAGGAGATGAGGAAAGGGGAGGGAATGAGGAAAAGGTGAGGGAAGGAAATGAGGGAAAGGTGAGGAAATGAGGTGGGGAAGTTGAGAGAATGAGATGGGGAAAGAGGAGTGAATGAGGTGGGGGAAAGGTGAATGAAGGAGAGTTTTGGCACTTTTCAGTGAGGTTTAGGCAGAGGGGGTGACCTGTTTGCTTGTTTGACCAAAGCAGGGACTGCCAGAGCTGTCTTTAATGGCTTTTAAAATCATTGTATCACAGCCTGCTCCCCACGTCTGAGGTATTTGCTCCTTCCCAGAGGCAAGGCACGCTCCCTGCAGCAAGGCCCTGTGCAAACTCATCAGCTTTGCTATTTAGATTATTGCCTGCTGCCGTGAATCCTTTACAGGGAGCTGTGTACTACCAGCAGCCCTTGTTCTCTTCGTTAGCACTGTCAAAGCAGAGTGGATGGGCATAATTACCGAGGAGTTCTGGGCTGCTGAAGTGGATAATGAAAACTGCCACCGACACAGTCTTTGCGTGCCATTAAAAAAAATTAAGGTAATTATTCAAGAGGCAGAGTTTCACCTGTGCTGTGGGTAGAGCTCTTTGTTCCGTGGATCCTCCCAAAAAAAAGTCACGCTGCCTTCACTCAGACACTGTTCCAGCATCCCCTCCTCGCCAGCAGAAATACCCTGAGCTCTTTATTTACAGCTTTATCTCAGCTGCTGAATAACCAGGATTCCTCTTGGCATCAATTCCTGGAGGGCTCTGAAGTAAGAATGTTGGTTTTGAAGGTTTTGTTGGGTTGTTTGAGTGCAGGGGGGGGGTTTCTGCCACAGTTCTGGGTGGCTGTTAAGCCCTTTGGATGCCCTTTCCTTGTGTGACTTTTGGCTCAAGCTGTGTCATAAATCACGGAATTGCTGAGGTTGGAAAAGACCTTTAGGACCATCAGGTCAAACCAGCACCACCACGTAGCCCTGGTTCCATGCCTGAGGTGTTTTGGTTTTCTGAAATTCTTTTCCCAGGGAATTTTCTGTCAACAGGAGAAATGTTTTTGTAACTGTAACTTTGTTATTCATTCCTTTCCCCAGGAGGGACTTCTCCTTGATGTCCCTCTGCTCTGACCAATGGGAGTGAAGAGGTTTGTCTTTGTGTCACCAATCCAATTGGTCTGTGTGAAATGGTATAAAAGGGAGACACATCCCAGAAATAAAGGAGTCGTTTTCAGCCCTCTGAAGGTCGGAGTCTGTGTCGTTGTGGTGTAAAAACAGCATCACCACCACACTCACCACTAAACCCCATCCTCAAGTGCTACCTCCGTGTTTGAACACTTCCAGGGATGGGGACTCCACCCCATCCCTGGGCAGCCCAATCCAATGCTCCAAAGCCCTTTTCATGGGGAAATTCCTGCTGCTGTCCACCCTGAGCCTCCCCTGGCCCAGCCTGAGGCCATTCCCTCTCCTCCTGTCCCTGTTCCCTGGGATAAAATCCCAAATCCCCCCCAGCTGTCCCCTCCTGTCAGGGACTTGTGCAGAGCCAGGAATTCCCCCTGAGCCTCCTTTTCTCCAGGCTCAGCCCCTTTCCCAGCTCCCTCAGCCCCCTCCAGGTGCCCCAAACCCTTCCCCAGCTTTTGTTTCCACTCTGGACACATTCCAGCCCCTCCACACCTTTCACAATCCTTAAACAATACCCTGGAGTTTACTGACTGTCACCTGCCAGTGCCCAGGGTGTTTTAAAGCCAATCCCATTCATCTCAGGCTAAAGGCCATTTCTCAGCCACTCCATAAAGTTCTTAACAGCCCTGGCCCCTGCTGCACTTCCCCGGGAAGATACGACACGCTGGATACCTGCTTTCAATTTCGCCCATTAAGCCCCTTCATTTTCCCCGGGTTATTTCGGCATCCAGCTACTCCTTTATGCAGGAAAAAGTGTTTATTTTTTAATGGAGCTCAGCATTTCCAGCTCAGGCAGCAGCCAGCAGATAACTTCCACTTGCGGGACATTAAAAATCGGGAGGAGGGGACTTTGGAAGTGATTTGGCAGGGAGTTAATGACACCTCTGCTGTTGACTTCTGCGGGGATGGATGCCATTAAAAAAAAAAATCACAGCGACGAGCAAGAAGGCATCAAGGATTGCCTCAGGATTGCCTTTAGATAGTGAAAAATCTTCCCTCATATTCATCAGCCTAATTTACATCAAGAACTCAATTTATAGACTAGGTGAGGCTTTTTTTTTTTTTTTTTTTTTCTCCCCTATGCCTTTAAAAGCTCCCCAGAATTCTTCATTAAATCCTACAAGGAGGTTCAAAACACTTAAAAATGCATGATTAATTTCTCTGCTGTTCTGTAGGGCTTTTACTGGATTGCTCAGCCTTGACTAGGATGTCCTGGGAGGATTGTGACAGAATTACTCAGAAAATTTCATATTCAGGGGGATTTTGTGCTGCAGATCTTCCTGCTCTGAAACACAGCTCCAAGAATGATGATGAGGAGGGGAAATTGTACAGGGAGGTTGCTCTGCAAACATCTCTTCCCTGCTAATGTGATTTAATGCAGTTGGTAATAGCTGACGAAGATCCACTGCAATCTAGGAAAGCCTGAAAATTAGGAAAGGTGTGGATTAATAGGACCAAAACTCAGCAGCCCAGGATCCCTGTAAAAGATCCACCGATCCAGCCACTCCTGCTGAAGTCAGTCCACTTCACAAACCGACACAGTGGTGGTGAGAAAGGACGTGCTGGGGACGCCAGAGAACGCTGATATTTAATAAAATGTTGCTATAGGACATGAACAACACACACGCAGTCAGGTCGTCAGGGCAAAAGAGAGAAGTTTGTTTTTCTACTTGGGTTTATATAGATTTTGGACAATGATCATGGATTGGAGGATGAAGGTTGCTGCCTCTCCAACCACACTGGTTAAACTAGAAGTCCATCAACTGTCCGTCCTCAAGAGAGGAATGATAAACAAAAAGGACAGTTTGTATTAACACCACTTTGTTTGCATGAAAATCTGTGAGAAACTCTACTACCAAAATGCAAACGTCAGAAGGTTGAAAAAGATCAGGGCGATAATAAAATATCTCCTTTTTGGCACTCTGTGAAGCTCCCCTGCACTGCTGCTCCCCGGTGTTTGCCTGGGGACTGGTGGCGGGCAGGGAGGGCTGGGGCTGAACAGGGCTCTCAGCAGAGGAGAAGGGATGTGACGCTGTTTTATACCACAACAACACAGACTCCGAGATTCAGGAGGCTGAAAATGACTCCTTTATTTTGGATTGGTGACACAAAGACAAACCTCTTCACTCACATTGGTCAGAGCAGAGGGACATCAAGGAGAAGTCCCTCCTGGGGAAAGGAATGAATGACAAAGGTACAGTTACAAAAACGTTTGTCCTGTTTCCAGAAAATTCCCTGGGAAAAGAATTTCAGGAAACCAAAACATTTCAGGAATGGAACCAGGGCTACAGGGATGAGCAGCTCCAGGGGCGCTGTTGTGGACTCGATATTTTCTGAGCCTGAGAATTGCTGAGCTCTTCCCAAGGGAAACTTTTCAACAGTTTTTCTTTTCCCCAAAACAACCTTGTGTAAACAATATTCCTTTCCCACGACAACAGGAGCTGTTTGCTATTTCTGTCCCTGAGCCAAGGGGAGAGGTGTCAGTCCTGTGGACCAATAACGTGCCTTTAGCCCAGCGTGTTATAAAAGGGCTGAATGAATTGTAAATAAACCTTCTGATTTCTGCTGCCTTCTTACTGGAGTCAAGCACCTTTATTTCGTGTCCTACTGTGACACGCTGCCAGCAGGACGTGCCAAGCCCTGGCAGCCAGTTTGCTTTGGGGAACAGGATGGGATTTTTCTCCCTCTCTAATGAGAAAGCCATACATAATATCATGCACGATGACAAGGGCCAAATCCACCCCTGCAGTCAGGGCTGATAAGATGAAAGGCTGCAGCAGGGAAGAGCTGTTGAACATGGAGTTCACGTCTGGAGCCAAGGCACAGCGCCTGTAAAAGATGATGCCTCGTTCATGCAAAGCAGCTTGAGGCCCTGCTGCTGAATTTTCATGTGGAAAATACCCTGGTCAGGCCTGGATTCCCCAAGGAGACCTGGAACTTGGGGTTGGGATAAGGGGGCTGTAACAGGGGAGCAGAAAAACTGCAGAGGGAGAAGAATTCTGCCGGCACCTCCCCTGGAGCCGTGGCCTGTCCCCCTCGTGTGTCACTCATACAGTAACTGGGGGTTTGATAAACACCCCCGGGCCTTCAGCAGCACTGAGGGATTTATTGGCCTCCTGTGCCTCTCTGGCTGCAAATCCTCTGTGGGAACATCTGGAGCTGACACGCCAGGCTCTGCTCAGCGCAGCTGCTTTAGTCCTTATCAGGGAATTCTGCACGAGCTGCACTCGAAACTCTCATTGTAGCAAAAGTAACTTTTATCTGCAGGTGCAGATCGGGATGTGAGGGTATTTTCAGGACTGGAAAACATCTTTAACTGCCTCTCGCAGCAAAGTTTCACATCAGCCTCTTCCTCTCAGCGTGTGCAGTGAGTAAAATCCACAAGGAAGCTGGAGGCGTTTTTCCCACAGCTTCAAGTCTCGGGCCGTGCTCGGAGCAAGGGCTGAACTTCAGAATGAATTTCTCGGTCACTTGAAAGGCCCAGCCCGCTCCCACTGTTCCCTTTGTGCTCGGGAGAGGAGCAGGAGCAGAACTGGGTTAGGGAGTAAATGAGAGTGGTGGTGGTGGTGGGGACGCGGAGCTGCCTTGATGTATTCGCCGCGGACGTTGAAAAGATGTTCCCTGTGTAAAACACGGTGCAGGACGAGCTGGAAGCACGGCGAGCGTGAGCTGCTCTGACATCTGCTTCAAACCGTGATGTCAAAGCAGCTCCACCGTGCCTGAAAGCTCCTGAAGCAGAAAGTTCCTGTTGGGTTTGGTGATTTGGAACAACACTCACGGGGAGACAGGGACGGTACAAGCCCTCAGGCTTTACCTGAACACGTCTGCGCTTTTCTTCTGCTTATTGAATTTTGGGGTTGTTTCTTGACAAGCCTCAGCATCTGCAGTAATTGGCTTCCTCGGCTCAGATCAAACGGTTTAGAGAAAGGGCTCTTAAACAGAAGATATCTGCATAAAGCAGCATGGAAAGCGCCGGCTTTAAAGAGCCTTTCTGTTCTTTTCTGCTGAAAGTTTGGAGCAGGTTGTGCGCCCCGCTAAAGGAGCAGCTCGAAGGCTCAGCGTGAGCTTTGCTCTGCAAACTTCATCTATTTGGGGGTTTTTGTTGGAGGGTTTTGCCGCACGAGCCTTTAGAAAAGGTTATCTTGGTTTCTGTGCAGGAAATCCTGGCGTGGATTGGGAGGCTGGGCCCGAAGAGGTGGCCACAGATTGGTGAGCAGACCCAAAGCTCCCGGATCTTCCCAAAGGGCTGGAGATGATCCTGTGCCAGGAAGGGGCTCGGTATCTCTGCAAAGCAGAGCTGCTACTGCCACCGGGATTTCCACCTCCAAACTCAGGTGCCAAATCTGCGAGGGATTTTTTTTTTTCTTTTTTTTGGGTGAATAACCTGTCCTTTGCTCACGGCACCTTGGCTCCATCCCCTGGATCCTGGACGGCTCCTGATAACTCGTGTTTTCCCCTTTGCTCCAGTGGAGCAAACAGCTCAGGGGATGCTCCAGGAGCGTCTCCTCCAAGTGCTGTAGCTCAGAGCGATGTCACTTAAATGGCTCTTAAAATTAGGTCTGTCTGGGAGAGAATCATTTAAATTCCACCGTCAAAACTCCTGGTGATTGAGAACAAACGAAACTGCTGTGAAGGCTTCAGGAACTCGCTAATGGCTGGAAAGAAGAGGGTCAGGGTCTAGTTGGGAATCGTTTAAAATCCTTCCCTCCCCATTACTCACTCTTTAAGTGACACCTTGATAGTTGCACGAGGGTAGTTAAACATGAATTGTTAATACCACCGGCTTTTGTAGGGAGGGCTCTTCTTTGCTCCCAAATGAAGCTGATTTATTTTTGTGCTGGTTCCCACCAGTTGTCGAGGCCATTAAATATCCTTAATTGCCTGGAAATGGATTCACATAATAGAGTCCTGGTAATTCAGAGATCTGGGAGCTGGAACGTCGGCGTTTCAGTCAGCTCTCCCTCGGGAGCGACGAGCGAGCCTGAAATCACCCAGAGCCTCTCGTTCCCCGGCTTTTGATGGAGCAGCAGCAGAGGTTCTGCAGCCTGGCTGCCATCACCCTTGGAGGAGCAGCTGGAGAGCTCACCAGCTGTATTTCCGTGTGTGCTGAGAAAAAAAACAAAACACCTTGGGACCTCCAGCATGCCAGGCAGAGCAGTCCCTCAGCTGCTGGAAACCTGGAACTGTGAGGCTTTGAAGATTTGGGCTCAGGCACCTCAGCTGGGGTGCCTGTGAGGGGGGCAGTGCCCTGAAAATGTCAGCAGTGGGGATAAATTGTGAAATTCCACTTGTGGTTTACATCTGTTTATGAGTTTTTAGTTTTCTGAGTGCATTGAGATGTGATTCTGAGACTGAGATTGTTCTACAAATCTGATTTCTGAGTCTGCTTGCCCCGTGTCCTCTTATTGCCCCATTTATCCACCCAGGAGTTGCTTATTTTGTTGGATTACACTCTTATCTGACCCAGAGACAGGGCTCTTGAGAGGCGTTTTAAAAACTTTCATTCCATTTTCAGTCTCATGAGAAGGGTGAGACAACACAGATGTTACAATTCAAGCCATCACAATCAGAACCCAAACTATTTCCTAATTACAAAAAATTATAAGCGTTTCTTGGCCTATCAGCTTTTGCCACACAGTGCTGCTGATGCTTCTAACACCAATCACGGGTTATTTTACCCCTCATGGGTTTGGTACAATGCATCTTTCACAGTTCTAATTCTCCAGAATATCTGGTCTGTTTGCAAGGCCATCGTTTGCAACTTGTTTCCAGTTCAGTTTCTCTCTCAGCAATGTCTGTCCCATCCCATGGCCTTTCTAAGTCAGGATATTTTATCTCAGAGTTTACACACAGATGCACAAGACTGTGTGAGCTTTCAGTCAGGCTTTGGGAATTCTCCATTTTTCACATCATGACCAGACCAAAACAGTAAACTCATTAACTGTACATCTCACAGCCCAATTAAATGAAGATTTTTGGGATTCCTGGGAGTGCAGAATGTCCTGCTCTGACCACAGGCTCAGGGACAGCCCTGCAGGCAGGAGGAGCTGGGATTCTCCCAGTTCAGCACCAGCAGAGCCAGGAGCTCATGGGGATCTCCACAATGTCCCCAGTTTTTGGTGCTGTGGGACCCTGGGCCTTGTCCCCGCCTGGCAATCCCCTGGGAAGGGCACAGGCTCGGCTGAGAAAAAACCCCAGTTTGGGCCTGTGTGTCTCACACTCATTTTCAGACATTTTCAAATGACATCTGAATCATTTTCAGACAGTTTTTAATCACAAACGGGGTGTTTGGCACAGCTTATTTGCCTCATAGCTCTCGGTGTCAGGTTTGTGGGATGGTGGACAACTTCCCAGCTCCAAACCCTCTCCAGCCTGGCCTTGGACAATCCCAGGGATCCAGGGGCAGCCACAGCTCCTCTGGGAATTCCATCCCAGCCCCTCACCACCCTGCCAGGGAAGAATTCCCTCCCAAATCCCATCCCATCCTGCCCTCCTTCATTTTTAAACCATTCCTCCTTTTCCATGTGCATTTTCCTCTGTTTGGATTGTGCCAGGCTGGTTCCAAAGCCTCAGGAAAAAAGGAAAACCTTGGTTCTGCTGCTTGACTTCTCTTCCTGATGGCTGCTGTGGGCTCTTGGCAGAGAGGATTGATTTTATTTCCATTTAAATCCGGACGTGCAGGAGGGGCCCAGTCATGAGGAAAAGCTTCTGAGTTGGTTGGATTTCGGGATTTGATCAAAACCAAGATTAAAACTGAGGGGTGTGGATGGCCCTGTTAAAATTCTGACAAAGTTGGGTTTGGGGAGAAATCTCCTCAAAGTGACAAAACTGCTCCTAAGCGCTGCTGATTTTCGAACTCCACATTGTCTGCATGGAATGTGGGATTTTTAGATTGGCTTCTCGCTTCCAGGACAATGTGGGAACATTTCCTGGGTTATTTGATCGTGTCCAGTTTTGTGGGAACAGTTCCTGGGTTATTGAATCACGTCCTGGGTTATTTAATCGTGTCAGGAATGGGGTTTAGAGCTGTCAGTGGGATTTGACAAATCCCACTCCTGTATTGTGGTAACTATAAATATATTTATGGTCTATTTTCATCTGACGTGTGTGGTGGAGCTTGGCATCTTACTTTTATCTTGATTTATCCGTTTGCTCTACTTTAGATATATTGAGATACATAAAATAGATATCAATATATAAAAATATAGTGATATATATTAGACGTTGATATATGCGTTGATATATAAAAATCCATATTGGTACATAAAATAGATATTGATATATGTATTGATATATATCTATAAAATAGGCATTAATCTACATCTATTGAAGTAGATATGTGGTATTTGTTAAATATATTTAGCATGAAAAATTACACCTATTTATAGAGAGGTTTATGAACTCAGGCTGGAATCAGAGTTTGAATCCCCAGCTGATTTCTCCTTTACCCCCCAAACTCCCTGAGCCATTCCCTTATTCACAACCTTAATAAATGACCTGTTTTTTTCCCCTTTATCCTCTGCCAACTCCGTCATTTTACTCTTTGCTTTTTCTTTTTTTTTTTTTAATTAACACTTCACCCAAAAAATCTCTGAACAGCAAGCTGTTGTTTAAAAAAATCCAAATACAATTAAAATAAGAACTCCTCATCACCATCCTCCTTTTCATCCCCTCTCCCACCTGGAGCAGCCCCAACAACGACGCCAGAGAGGGAGGAGCAGCACCTCCACTGAGTTTCCAGCAGGATCAAACCCAGGGATGCTGCTGGGATAAAAGCTGGAAAATCCTGCGTGGGTAAAACCCTGCTGGAAGTGTTGGCATTTAAGGACATTTCTCCAAACTGGGCCCAAAATTCTTGGTTTGTGCCGAATTCCAGGTTTGAAGCAGCAGCAGCCCAGCGTGGATTCGCATTGGGCCAACACTTCACCCAAAATATCCCTCGGAATGCTCCCGGTTTAGAACAATCAGACAGCAGGAACAGACCTGATTATTCGGGTTTTTTTCAGCCCTCACAGTGGAGAGAAGCTGTTTGGGGTTATTTTAAGCTTTTCTCAGCGCACGGGGCAGCCCTGCTGGGTGTCTCTGATGCTGGAGACACACAGAGCAGATCCTGGGGCTCAGGACACTTCCTCACCTTGGAAGGAAATGCCTTTCCCTCGGCGGGGGGCTTGGGCAATGCGCATC
Source organism: Sinosuthora webbiana (assembly GCA_013397395.1). Classification (NCBI taxonomy): domain Eukaryota; kingdom Metazoa; phylum Chordata; class Aves; order Passeriformes; family Sylviidae; genus Sinosuthora; species Sinosuthora webbiana. The sequence continues at coordinate 85,961 of VXBN01010188.1, read as the reverse complement.
TGTAGAATAATATTCCAATTTGAAAATGATTGGAAGGAGATGCTCTTGACATTGGAAGTCGGGGAGGATAAAAAGGAGTTTGGGTTAATGTGACGGAGCACTTTTAATGCCAGCGAGCGGGTGGAAACAATAAAGGAACTTCAGGGACTTTAATCTTGTTTGTCAAGTAATTTATCACAGTTGTTTTTGTGAATCTCGGAGATAATCAGCATCCGTGGCAAATGGAACTGGATTAAACATGAGCTGCCGGGTTGTTCCGCTCAGCTGGGGCTCGTTGCACAACGTGTCAGGTTTTTCCCGGGACACGACTGCAGAGCGAAGCCTCAGACACTGGGGAGGGGATTGGGAAGATTGAATTCCATCCGAGAATTCCAGGGACATGTAGGAATGTGTGCCCAGGTGGCTGAGAAGGCCAATGGCTCCTGGCCTGGGTCAGGAATGGTGTGGCCAGCGGGAGCAGGGAGGTCATTCTGCCCCTGGACTCGGCACTGGTCAGGCCACACCTCGAGTGCTATGTCCAGTTCTGGGCCCCCAGTTTAGGATGGACATTGAGTGCTGTGTCCAGTTTAGGAAGGACATTGAGTGCTGTGTCCAGGTCTGGGTGTCTCAGTTTAGGAAGGACGTTGAGACACTTGAGCACGTCCAGAGGAGGCCACGGGGCTGGCGAGGGGCTGGGAACACAAACCCTGTGAGGAATGGCTGAGGGAGCTGGGGGTGTTTATCCTGGAGAAAAGGAGACTCAGAGGTGACCTGATCACTCCCCACAACTCCAGAAAGGTGGCTGTGCTCAGGTGGGGTTGGTCTCTTTCTCCAGGCAGCATTGACAGAACCAGAGGATGCTGCCTCGAGCTGCACCAAGGGAAATTTAGGTTGGATATCAGGAAAAACTTTTTTACAGAAAGAGTGATAAAGTATTGGAATGGTCTGCCCAGGGAGGTGGTGGAGTCGCCACAGAAAAGCACAAAAACAAGGGTGGCTGAAGGGAGGAACAAGAAGGATGGGACCTCCCAACCTGCAGCTGGAATTGGACAATTAAACCCCAATATGCAAATGGACAAAAACGTATAAAAGTGTGAGACCTCATTAGCAGTCAGCCATTTTGTGTCCATCTTGTGACAACTCTTGTAAATTTTTACACAAATTCTATGCATGTGGCTCTATCTGTTCCACTTAGGAAATTTTTAGCAAGGCTGCATTATTTCTGTTACGACAAAAATAATTTTAGAATTTGAAATTTAACTAAGAATTTTAGAACTTAACAAATTTAATTTAATTTTAGAATTTCAGAATTTAACTAAGAATTTAACTAACTTTGCAAGAGGCGAAGTTGCTGAACTATAAACCAGTGGCAGGGATGGCTTTGAGCCAGCACCTGAGGGACGGAATCCTCTCCCTGGAATCTCACTATTGGATTTGGGGGAAGCAGCCAAGCTTGGCCAGGGCTGGAGATCTGTCTCTATTAGAGCCCAGCTCAGGGTGCCTTTGGCTCCTGCAGCAGCTGTATTTTATCACTTTAAAAACGCTGGGTAATGCTGCATCAATAAATCCTGAATTAAGGAAATCTGCAAAGGAGCAACTGCCTTATCTTAATTAAGCAAAATCTATGGCTCCTGCCACAGCCCGGACCAGGAGCCAGTCAACCTTGGAACAGACACTCTTTTCTGATCTTTGATGCTCCTTTTGGGGTTTTTTTTTTCAGTGTAGGATTTGGGTTTGGGGACAGAAAAGCACATGGCCTAGAAGTACAAGTGGCTGTGACAGAAAGGGAGAGAGATAAAGGTACCTGATGAAGAGTTTTTCATGTGGTCTCTCTGCTTTTAGCCCCTTTGAAGTAGAAATTGTCCCTCAAGATCCAGCCCTGTGCTTTCCATCCTTCTCCCAGGACAGCCTGAAGCTAAAACAGATCAGCTCCTGGGCTGGGCTGTCGAGTTTCCCAAGGTGTTCCTACTGTGACACTGATCCTTTGGTTCTGTTTCCAGCTGGTTCTGCATCCCAAAAGAACAGGATGTGGAGCTTTGCTGCTCTTCTGTCGAGGCCCTATTCCTGCTCCTCCAGTGGGAATTGCTGCCAAGTGACTCAGGAGAGGCACCAGGGAGCAGGAATATTCTGCATTGACTGATTTTGGGGAAAGTTCTGAGGTCAGAGTGGTCACTGGAGAGAAAGTCCTTAAACAAAGCTGGTCTGAATGGAAGGGGAGTCAGGGAATGCAGAACACGAGGCCTGAGGAGTTTGAAGCCCCAAGCTGGTGGAAGCAAATGGAATAGAGACAAAAAAAAGTTTTACTTCCATGTTTTAGTTGAATTTTTTTAAAAAAATATTATTAGCAAAAGTATTTTTGTGATGTGTGCAATAATGAATTTTAGAGCTCTGCAAGAGCAAATCGGGATCTCCTGACCCAGAGCAGGGAGAAGAATCTGTTCCCAGGGAAAAGTGAGATAACTCCTGCCTGATCAGGCTCCCTCTCCTCCCCAGCCCTCACACCCACAGCAGCCAATTCCCAGCACAGCTCAGACTGGGAGCTGGTTGATGATGGCACAGCAAGATCAGGATGAGGCTCCCCGATCTTTCCCAAACAATCGTTTTTGGTGGTGGAGCAGTGTTCCCTCCTCCTCCTCCCCACTCCCCTGGACGATCAGCCTGGATTTCTCATTGCTGCCTCCTGCAAGAAGGAGTGCAGAGGGTATCTCATTGTTTGCAGGCCGCCACGGATGAGCTGGGATGAAAATTCTTTGTTACCGGTGATTTCCAGCTCGGTTCTCTTGCTTTTTAAATGTTTATTCAGTCAAGAAGAAAGGAACCGTGGGGCTTTTTCATTTTAATTTACAAACCTCACTGGCTCTCTGCTGTTGCCATTTAAAAGGGAGTTATGGCCAGAAAAATGATGCGATGGAAAATAAACGACCTGGGGAGCGCCATAAATTTCACCCGCTGCCTCCAAGACTCCCCAGTCGAATTTACTCTGCTCTCAGGCCCAGAGGATGCCCGTGCAGATTGCCAGGACTGTGAAATCCATTGGAAACCCTTCTCCCAGGCTTTCTCTGGAGCTGTGCTGTGCCTGGGCCCCTGCAGGCAGCAGCGTTGGTGTGGCAGTGGGACCTGTAGCCCTGGTTTTCCGCCTGAGGTGTTTTGGTTTTCTGAAATTCTTTTCCCAGGGAATTTTCTGGAAACAGGAGAAATGTTTTTGTAACTGGAACTTTGTCATTCATTCCTTTCCTCAGGAGGGACTTCTCCTTGATGTCCCTCTGCTCTGACCAATGGGAGTGAAGAGGTTTGTCTTTGTGTCACCAATCCAACTGGTCTGAGTGAAATAGTATAAAAGGGAGACACATCCCAGAAATAAACGAGTCATTTTCAGCTTTCTGAATCTCGGAGTCTGTGTTGTTGTGGTGTAAAACAGCATCAGGACCTGAGCAGTGATGGACCTCAGCCTTTCCATCCTTTCCCCAGCAGCCCCAGCATTTGAAAGGGGCACAGGAGGCTCCTCAGAAAGAGCCTGGGTGGTGCCTTTTGATGGATGTAATCTTGAATAGCTGGAAGTGTTTTTGTCGTGGTTTTCCATCTTCATTGGGTTTTGCTCCCAGCGGCCCAGGCTTAATTTTACCCAAAAAAGGTGAATTGATTGCTGCCCCTGTTCCTGTCCCACAGGTTTTGTGCTCCAGGGAACAGAAACCATTTTAGTTAAACAGAATCAGTGCCTCACAAGCCCCAGTGGCTCCAAAAGAGCTGCCAAAGTGCTCTGCTGAGCCCTCCCCACCTCCCAGCCAGGATTTCCTTCCCAAAATCCCATCCATCCCTGCCATCTGGCAATGGGAAGCCACTCCCTGTGTCTTGTCCCTCCATCCCTTGTCCCCAGTCCCTCTCCAGCTCTCCTGGAGCCCCTTTAGGCCCTGCCAGGGACTGTGAGCTCTCCCTGGAGCCTTTCCCTTCTCCAGGTGAACATTCCCAGCTCTCCAGACTGGCTCCAGAGGTTCTCCAGCCCTCAGAGCATCTCCGTGACCTCCTCTGGATTTCCTCCAGCAGATCCCCATCCATGGTACGTTTGGAGCCCGAAATAAACAGTCCAGGTTTACATTTCTCCCAGCTAAGAGGGATGTGGCAGAGAAGCCCCCACAAACTGGGCATTGCTTCTTTCATCGAGCTGAGTGCTCACTGCTTCACCTCCCTTAACACACAAAAACCTCCTCCGTGCTGCCCCTTCTGCCCCCTCAAACGTCTTCCCATTTGGGGTGGATTCACAGGACAATTAAACCCCAAACTGCAAATGGACCAAAACTTATAAAAATTTAAGGTCTCGTGACCGGGCAGCCATTTTATGTCTATTTTGTGACCATTTTGTGTCCATTTTGTGCCCATTTTGGGTCCACCTCGGGTGTAGCCCTTACCAGGCCCTGTCCTGCCCAAGGTGTATCCTAAAGGCCTTTCAATAAATCTCTCCTTTATTCTCCAGCTCTGCCCAGTCTCTGTTCCAGCTCAGCCTTCCCAAGGCATCCCCAGAATAGCCTCACTTTTCTCCCTCTTTTATTTCCCATTCAATTTTGGAGCGTGAGGACAACCCGGATCCCCCAGCCCTGGCTCCTCCTCCTCCTCCCCGCAACAAACCCACATCAACAACGGGGTCAGAGCACCTTAAATGTTTTTGGAGAAGTTGTTTTTTTTTTTTCCTGTCTCTTTCCTGGGCCTGTCTGCTCACATTACACGAGGAACGGGAATGCTCCCGCTCTGCTCAGGCGTTAAGGATGGATCGCTCTATTTTCTTCCCAAATAACAGAGGGAAAGGGAAGCAGCTGTGACAACTTAAGCATTGAAGAATCATAAATCATCCTCCCTTTCCTTGTCCCCTTTTTGTGAAAAATAAACGTGGAGCCCTTTCGGAGATTTTTTAAAATTTTTTTATGCTTTTCATTTAAAACCGAGGGGTTTGGGGACTTTGGGATTGGGGTTTTTTAGTAAGTGATCAGTGCAATTAAAATGGCAAGGGGACAACACTGAAGCCTTAGAAGTGAAATAGTCCTGGGTGTTCCACAGAAATATCCACGAGAATCCCCTTGGTTTCTGATGGAAGTGGTGATAATATGATTTCAGCTGATAAACACATCAAGTTTTACAAGAACCGATGTTATCTAATAGTTAGTTAGTATTTAATAATCTGTTAGTCAGGGGCAAAAATAACTTTTTGTTTGTTTAACTGGTTCTGCTCTTTGGATTGTGGATGTTCTGGGTGAATTAATATTGAAGCCACATCACCTGAGAGCTCCTACATCCCATATTTCTCCTAATTTCTGCCTGTTTCCCTTCATCCCATGAACCACGGGATGACCCTAAGGGATACCCTTGGCCACAGGAATTTTCTTAATATTGATTTCAGAGCTGGCTGCTGCGCCAGCCTCTCCTCGGGGCTCAGCTCTGCATGGCTGCTTTTCCCTCGCAAGGCCATTTACTTTTATTTGCTCTTTGTTTTCCTCAGGGAAAATCCATTTCTGGAGTGTCCCAGGAAAACCTCCCAGAGTCTTTCCTGCCGCTTCGAACACGAGACACTCGGCTCAGAGAGCACCTTGCCTGAGCCTCCACAGGGTTCACCCCACCCCAACTTCAAGATATTTAATAGTCGGGGGTAAAAAAAAAAGCACCTTGGTTTGTTTAACTGGTTCTGCTCTTAAATTGTGGGTGTTCTGGGTGGATTAGTATTGGAGACACGTCACCTGAAAGCTCCTACATTCCATGTTTCTCCTAATTATTGTCCCAATAAACATGCAGAAATTAGGAGAAATACGGAATGTAGGAGCTTTCAGGTGACGTGTCTTCAGTATTAATCCACCTAGAACACCCACAATAAATGTAATAAATGTTAAATTCTTTTCTTTTGGCCTCTTTAGGGACTGTCTAAAGCACAAAAGCTTCTCACTGGATCCATCCTTCTTCCCCAAACCCTGGGATTTAACCCTCTTATCGTTTCCCTGATCACTGCGGAGCACGAGGAAAACACCTCTTGCACTTTTGCCTTGAAGAGGTTTTTAACCTTCCCTCTTTAAGGTTAATCAGGCCCATTAGCAGGAGTTAATTAAAGCAATTTAGGTCTGTTAGCAGGCTCTCCTTGGCCTTTGCTGAGGCTGGGGAGTGCGAGGCCCGCAGTAAAAACCCGAGATTAATGTCGGTGTCGCGCCATTGTTTATCCCTTGTTTTCGGGAGAGGTGACGGGAGATTGATGCTCTCCGGGATGATTTTATCATAAATATTGTAAACCGCCCCAGCCTGTCCTCTGCTGCCTGACTTGACGCATTAAACTTTTATCCTCCCCATCCCAGCCTCTCTCTCTCTCTGTGTCTCGGAAAAAGCCGCTGCCCTGAAGGGTCCGGCAGTGAAAATAGCAGGATTTGTTTTCTCCCCCGGGGGAATTCCATGGACAGGGAAGATGTTTAAAGATCTTCTGTGCCATTGCTCCTGTTTAGCAGCGCGGCTCGTCCTGAGCCGCTTCGACGTCCCCTTCTCCCGAGCTGTGGTGTTTTGGCTACCAGCGGTTTTCTCATTCCCCGGCCCCTGACATCACTGACAGCCGCGCTGGAGACGCTTCAGCTCCAATCTCGTCTCGGGGAAAAAAAAAAAAAAATTAAAAAAAAAATCGGTTTTTCTTTTCTGCCTTTTTTTTGACAGTACAGCTGCGATTTCCCACCTGCTGTTCCCATCTCTGGCCGAGCAGGAGGACAGGGAATCTTCCCTCTCCGCCTCTTCCCTTCACATCTTCTCTCTAATGGCTTTTTTTTTTTTTTTTTCCTGGAAATTTCTCCCGCCTCCGCGATGTTTTCAGGGTGAAGGAGAGTGGATTTAGAGGGATATTGGGATGAAATCCCTCCCTGAGAGGGGATGGAATTCCCAGAGGAGCTGTGGATGCCCCTGGATCCCTGGGAGTGTCCGAGGCCAGGTTGGATCACCCGGAAAGATTCCTGCGTGGAATGGGATAAACTTTAATGTCCCTTCCCAAAATATTCCATGATTCCTGATCAACTCCTGGACTCTGCCTGACACTGACAGTGGGATTATTCCAGAATTTATTTCCTGCTGAGGGGAAAAATTCTGCCCTCAGCTCCCTCCCAGTGCCCCCAGTCTGGGTTTGCTGGGCTGGGTGAGGACACCAGCACAGCACTGGGGAAACTCTTTGCCACCTGCATTTATTTAACATATAAATATAAATATCCTGATATATAAATATAGCTCTCCTTCTTTATAAATTTATCTTTCCTTCTTTATGAATTTATCTCTCCTTCTTTATCAATTTATTTCTCCTTCTGTATCAATTTATTTCTCCTTCTGTATAAGTATATGCCTCCTTCTATATAAATATTTCTCTCATATATAAATATATATCTCCTTCTATATATATATGTCTTTTTATATTTAAATAGGTATCTCCTTCTATATAAATATATATCATGTATAAATGTATATCGCCTTCTATATAAATATAAATCTCAATATCCTTATTTATAAGGATATATTCTTATATACAAGTATAAATATCTTTATTTATATAAGTGCTACTTTAACACCACAGTGTCTAAGAGTGCAGCTCGTGGCCCCCCCGAATATATTTCTTTTGATGGGGGTTTTTTTCCCTATTTTTCCATCGTTTTCATTTAATCCTCAATAAATATTGAAAGGTTTTGGAATTTGCATCTCGCTTCCAGCAGAGTCTGTCCCAAATGCTCACGTTGGTGTTTTCAGACAACGATTCCCTAAAAAATTCCGCTTTTTAAAGTGCCTGAACAGAGAATTTCTCCCCATTTCCTTGTCCCGTCCACAAAATTCTCACTTTGGGGTGAGAGGGGATTTCAGACCCACTGAAAATTTGGAAGATGTGGAAAACACCCGGGGTTAAAGCTCTGGAGGTTCCCAGTGTGGAAGTTACTGGAAGTGAAGTGGAAAAAGATGCCAAGGACAAAAAAAAAAAAACCAACAGACTCGGAATTATCTCTTCCTAAAGGAGAACTTTGCGGGGGGAGCATAAGGAAATGAACAAAGATGAAAAAATATCCTACAGATGTGCTACAGGGTTAACAAATAGCCTACAAAAATCCGGTAAAAAATATCCCACAAATGTGCTACAGGGTTAACAAATATCCTACAAATATCCAATGGAAAAAATCCTACAAATATCCCACAGGGTAAACAAATATCTGAAAAATATCCAGTAAAAAATATCCCACAAATGGGCTACAGGGTTAACAAATTTCCTGAAAATATCCTACAAAGGCAACAAATATCCTAGGAATATCCAGTAAAAAATATCCTAAAAATGTGCAAGTATCCTACAAAGGTAACAGATATCCTAGAAATATCCAGTAAAAAAATATCCTACAAATATAATACAAGGTTAACAAATATCCTGCAAATACACTACAGGGTTGAAAAACATCCTACAAATATTCTACAAGGATAAAAAATATCCTACAGAAATCCAGCAACAAATATCCTACAAATATCCTACAAAAATAACAAATACCCTGGAAATATCCAGTAAAAAAATACCCTACAAATGCACTAGAAGGATAACAAATATCCTACAAGGTTAACAGATATCCTATAAATAAAAAATAAAATTAAAAAAAAAAATCCAACAAACACCCTACAGGGTTAACAAATATCCTACAAGTTTAACAAGTCTCCTACGAGTCTAACAAGGATAACAAATATCCTGCAAATATCCAGTAACCCTTGTAGGATAAATGTTCTTGTTAAGTAAATTATTAAAATTATCTTGAGTATAAATCATTAATTTCTTTCATGCAGCTGCTGTGAGATTTTTAATTTATATTTAAAGTCTTACCCAAGTCAAGCCTAAGCTGTTTTTTTTTTTCTGCTTTTTCAAATTTTTTTTTTTTGGACAACACTTTTTAAACATGGAAATTTCCATAATCTTCCAAAATCCTGAGAGTTTTCAGTGCTTACCAAATCTTCCAAATTGTTTGCTAATGTTCTGAAGAAATTATGGAATTTTGGGGTTACAGTCATTGCAAAACCAGGGATACAGGAATATTTTTTAGGGGATATTTTTTACTGGCTATTTTTTACTGGTTATTTGTAGGATATTTGTTACTGGATTTTTGTAGGATATTTCTTATCTTTGTAGAATATTTATAGGATATTTGGGGTTTTTTTACTGGATATTTTTTAGTGGATATTTGTAGCACGAAAGGGAAAGAAAAGTCACGATTAAAGTCAGTGACAATTATCCTACAAGGATATTTGGGGTTGATGTTAATTGGGATTTTTTGCCTCCCTCTCATACATTTCTGGAAGGTTCAGCAGTGTCCTGATGGCTTTTGTGGAATGGCACAGAAGGACAGGGATGGAGATTTCAGCCTTGCAGGGCTCTGTCTAAATCCCAAAGAAATCCCGGTCAGGATGAATCCTGCCTTGTGTCCCAGTGGAGCTTCTGTGGGGTGGAAAACCCCCAGGGATGAAAGGCTGGAGGTGCACAAACCTTTTCCTCTGAGAAAAGCCTAAATTCCCAATAAATCTCTAATTTTCTCCATTTGATCCCCTCCTTGGAGCCTCTCCTGCCCTGCTCCTGCCCCAGGAACATGGGGACATCTTTCTCCTGGAATCTCTTTCTCCTGGAATCTCTTTAGCTTGGAATCTCTGTATCCTGGAATTTCTTTCATCTGGAATGTCTTTCACCTGGAATCTCTTTCTCCTGGAATCTCTTTATCCTGGAGAGATTCTGTGCCGGGGATGGACAAATATCCCCAAAACCCTCACGGTTTTCCTCACAAATCTGGGCCAGCCTGGATCTTGGGAATGGGACGTGAAAGGCTTTCAAAACTGGGGAATTTGATGGGTAGAGGAGTTCAGAGAGGATTTTACTCTCTGATTTTGGAATTCCAGCGCTTCCTGCAGGTTTTCCCTTTGCTGCAGCTCGAGTCATTAAAAGCCCAGAGTGAACAAGGAATTCTCTGGTTTATTTGTTTATATAAAAACACTGCAGAGCTCACAGTGCCCCCGAACGCAAAACCAGAGGTGCCATTCCCGCTTTTAATCGCAGGAAAACTAAAAACAAATGGGGAGGGGAGAAGACCTCACTCAAGGTCATGTGGACGAGAGAGAGCTGAATCCAAGATTTTGAGTCATCTCAGAATCCTGGAATGGTTTGGGTGGGAAGGGGATCAAAGCCCATCCCATCCCACCCCTGCCATGGGCAGGGACACCTCCTGCTGTCCCAGATTATCCCAGCCTGGCCTTGGGCACTTCCAGGGATCCAGGGGCAGCCACAGCTCCTCTGGGAATTCCATCCCAGCCCCTCCCCTAACCATCCACAGCTCCTCAGCCACGTCACGGAGGGACACAGAGCCTGTGCAGGAGGTTTGTCCTCTTTTCGGGGGGGATTCAACTGGGTTTTTATTACTCAGACTCATTTTTTTTGGTGGCAGAGTTAAAGGGAAGAAGCAGCTGTGGTGAAGGAGAATTCATGGAGAGGAGTGAGGGTGCTGGAGCTGTGGGTAAAAATATCAACGACCTGAATCATCCTGGAACCCTGGAATGATTTGGGTTGGAAAAGACCTTAAATCCCACCCAGGGCCACCCCTGCCATGGGCAGGGACACCCTGCACTGTCCCAGATTATCCCAGCCTGGCCTTGGGCACTTCCCAGGATCCAGGGGCAGCCACAGCTCCTCTGGGAATTCCATCCCAGCCCCTCCCAGGGGAGAATTTTATCCCAATATCCCACTTGAACCCAAACTCTTCCAGTTTAGTCCATTCCCTGTTATCCCATCACTCCATTCCTCTGTAAAAAATCCAGGCTGGACCCTTGCAGTGAATCCTGCTTTATCTCCGGAGGAAACTCAACTTGATAAAAGGTGTGGAGCCAAGATGGTCCCATCAGAACCTCTGCGGCCATAAAGGAGGTGAAACTTCCCCCAAAACTCTCGGAGCGTTCAGTGCAAGTACCAGGAGCCAAATCCGGGAGGAATAATAACGGAGTCAAGGATAAAGGGACAAAGTGAGTCAATCCAATCATTATGCAGGGATAATATTTCTTACTGTCCAAAGAGAATATTAAGCTGCTGCCTAGGAAGAAAAAAAAAAAAAAAAAAAAAAAAAAAAGGAAAAAGCAGAAAAAGTTATTAAGGAATGATAATGGAGGGAAGGGAATATTATGTTGATTTTGCCAACAGTTATGAATGAATAAAGATACAGTGGCTGTGATAAAAAATCACATTTTCCCGGAGAGAATGGGACAAAAAAAAATCAGCCACTGCCAAATGCTGATCATTCTTTCAAATGCTGAGCACCGAAATAACCCCACCTTTTCAAGTTTGCTGCTGATAAGCCCTAATCGGACCCTTTGAGTCATAAAAACATTCCCAGATTTCGATCTGCTTGGAGAGGAGCAATAAATCACCGGGATGGGGCAGGCGGCTCCTCCGGCAGCAGCCCTGGAATCGCTCTTTTGGCACTTAAAAATAAAAGTGAGACAACGACAAACCTGCCGAGTGTTGGGTGGTTATAATACCTCAGATATTTATAATGCATCAGATGTTGCCGTGTTGCAACAGTCACAGGATGGCGGGAGCAGCTCCCTGGAAAAGACGCTGGAATTGGAAAATCAAATGGGCTCTCAGTGCTGAGGGAGTCGATTGGCTGAATCAAAGGGTGAATTTTTTATAAATAAACAAAAAAAATAGGGGGTTCTTTCAAGTGGCCCTGCCCCTCGAGGCGCATTTTGCATCTTCCTGGGATGGGATCAGGGAAGCTGGAGCCAGGGGAGGTTTTATGGGGGAAATTATGGTGGAAAACTGAGAAAGAGCTGCCATGGAATTCTGGGCAGTGAGAGCCATGGAATTTTTGGGTGGTGGGAGCCATGGAATTCGGGGGAGTGGGAGCCATGGAATTCTGGGCAGTGGAGCCATGGAATTCTGGGCGGTAGGAGTGGGAGCCATGGAATTCTGGGTGGCAGGAGCCATGGAATTCTGGGCAGTGGGAGTGGGAACCATGGAATTCTGGGCGGTGGGAGCTATTGAATTCTGGGTGATGGGAGTGGGAGCCAGGGAATTCTGGGCAGTGGAGCCAGGGAATTCTGGGCAGTGGGAGCCAGGGAATTCTGGGCAGTGGAGCCATGGAATTTTGGGCACTGGGAGTGGCATCCATGGAACTCTGGGTTACAGGAGCCATGGAATTCTGGGTGGTAGGGGTAGGACCCATGGAATTCTGGGTGGCAGGAATGGGAGCCATGGAATTCCGGGCTCCCTGCATTTGCCTTCCCTGGCCGGTCCCTGCGGGATCAATGGCCTACAAAGACTGGCTGGATGGTCTGGATGGATGTTGGGAATCTCCTCATGGATGGATGTTGGGAAGCTCCTCACGGATGGATGTTGGGAAGCTCCTCACGGATGGATGTTGTGAAGTTCCTCATGGATGGTTTTAATTTCCCGGACACCATTTTGGGTGTGCCCGATAAATTGCTTGATCCCCCTGATCCTCCAGAATTCCAGTGCAGTTCATTTTCTGGCTCCTGACCTCATTTCCCCTCAGGTTTTTTGGTTTTCCTGTTGGTTGTGGATCAAGCCTGACTTGAAGTGTCCTGATGGAAAAGAGGGAACAGAGGGAAGAGTGAACTGGGAAAGGTTTTGGTCACGGGATCAAAGGAAGGATCAGGATGATTTTCAGGGAATGGGCATTTTTAACTCTCTGCCTGGTGTGTCAGCTCCTCTTCCACCCATCCAATAGATCCACATCCGTCCTCCAGCCCAGTTACACCAGTAGAACCAACCTGCATTTCCCAGTTAACACTGGGAAACTGTTACCTGCACAGTTTCCTCCCAGGCTAATTTTGTCTGCCTTTTTTTATTTTTTTTTCTTCTTAAATAAAAATTTAAGCTGTAATTTCCATAAAAATATGTATAAAGCTTATTTCCATAAAAAAAAAGGAAATTCTGTATTTAAGGAAAGAAGCAGATGTTCACTGCGGGAAGAATGAGGCAGTTTGGTGGCTTTGGCTGAGTTTGAATTACTTTAATTTATTTTTTTCTTAATTGAGCACATCCTGTGGATGGACATGCAGGGAAAAAATTAGGTGATTAAAAGGGAATGGCTTAAAAAATGGTTTTTAAAAGGGAATGTCTTAAAATTTCTCAGCACCCCAGAGCTGCCTGTTTGGTGATTTGTATTTTGATTTACTCAGGGCTCAGAGGCAAAATTTGGTGGGGTTGGTCTTGTATTTGTGTCCGAGTTTCCTGGGAATCCAAAGACTCTCCCTGCGTGGATCAGGGCTGTTGGGGTTGGTGTTTAATTAGGGTTGGGTGTCTAATTAGGGTTGGATGTTTAATTAGGGTTCGCCGCTGTGGGCAGAAAGATGCCTTGGAGCTCAGATGGTTTGCACAGGGCAGGAATTCGGCTGGGAATGACCTTTTCCCCTCCAGCTGGGGCGAGATAAAACCACAGCAGATGCTTGGAGGAGGAAATGGGATCTCACCCAGCCTCAGCAGAGCACCTGGAGCGTTTCCTCCCTGCAACCTGTTGGGAAGCAACTTTATGGAGTGATCCCTGCTGCTCCCTCCTGCTGTTTGCCACAGGCTTTTCCAGCCCTTCTCTCGGCTGGATGGGTCTGACAGGGAGAGGATGGGGATCTTGGCTGATCCAGGATGATGCTGATGGATTCTGGAACAGCAGCCCTGGACCACGATGTTACTGTGACGCCGTTTTACACCACAACAACACAGACTCCGACCTTCAGAAGGCTGAAAACGACTCCTTTATTTCTGGGATGTGTCTCCCTTTTACACCATTTCACACAGACCAATTGGATTGGTGACACAAAGACAAACCTCTTCACTCACATTGGTCAGAGCAGAGGGACAGCAAGGAGAAGTCCCTCCTGGGGAAAGGAATGAATAACAAAGTTACAGTTCCAAAAACATTTCTCCTGTTTCCAGAAAATTCCCTGGGAAAGGAATTTCAGAAAACCAAAACACCTCAGGCAGGAAAACAGGGCTACATTCCTGAGCCAGTGCACAGCAGAATGTGTTGAGTGTCGGCCAAGCTCTGAGCTCTCCTCACAGCAACAACTGCCAGTGACCCCAGATGTCACTTTTTAGGCCACCGTTTGCCATGAAAATCCTACTTTGGGGATCTTTTGGTGCAGGATTTCGGGGCAGTTTCCAGGCCCCAGCTCCCAGGGATGGATCTTGGTGCTGGATGTCTAAATTGGGATTTCACCCTGGCGGTTATCTGGCACATGCACAGGATTGTTCTTGTTTTCAGGAATGGAGTAATCCTAAAGGTTAAGCCTGTGGGGTGTTCTCAGCCCTGCAAGAATTAATATGGTGACATTTAACTGCTATTAGAAAATAAAAAAATCTCATTTTTTGCCTTCCCACACCCCCGCCCTCCCCTCCCTTTTTTTTTTTT
>VXBN01010188.1:37847-63324 GCA_013397395.1 Sinosuthora webbiana | reverse complement strand
AAAAAAAAAGCGCTTGGGTTGTTTGTCTGTTCCTGAGTACTCTCCACACTCTTGTGGGGATCAAAGGCACCACGTGCCACCAAGGGGCCGGTGAAGATCCTGGGTTTGAAATTTGGTGGCTTTAGAAGACTTCACATCCCAAGGAATTCCCTAAAAGTGATGCAGGGAGGATGGGAAGTTCAAAGGGCCCCAGAGGGGAGGACACAACACCCCTCATGAGGCGATGGCTGAGGAGAAGGAGAAGGGGCAAAGATGCCTCTCCCGAGCTGGAAACTCAACAATTTGGACCAAAAACTTCACAATTTGTCCCCCAAAATTCTACAATTTACACCCAAATGACTCCCCAGTCTTCCCCTCCCTCCATCCCACCTCCCCCCATAAATGATTAAGGGCTTTTTCTGGTGAAAATGTTTATTCCTTGGAATAAATATTTATTCTATGGAATAAAGTTCATGAGGCCATTGGAAGGGAGGACAAAACCCCTTGTGCTGATGGTTGTGGATGAGAAAAGGCCAGAGATGCCTCTCCCGAGCTGGAAACTGAATCATTTCCCCCCAGAACTCCCCCGAGTGTTCCCCTCCCTCCATCCCACCCCCACCATCAATGATTAAGAGATTTTCCTGGTGATCTTGGAATAAACATTTGTGTTTATCAGCAGAAAAATTTGGTGGTGTTAGAAGACTCAAATCCCAAGGAATTCCCAAGGAGTGATTCAGGGAGGCTGGGAAGCTCAAAGGGCCCCAGAGGGGAGGACACAACAACCCCTTGTACTGATAGAGGACAAGAAGGGGCAGAGATGCCTCTCCTCAGCTGAACACTCAACAATTTGGCCCCAAAACTCCACAATTTTCCCCCAAAACCCAACCATTTCCCCCCAAAACTCCCCCGAGCGTTCCCCTCCCTCCATGCCACCCCTGCCATCAATGATTAAGAGCTTTTGGCTGGTGAACTCGGAACAAACATTTGTGTTTATCGGCAGAGCTGCCGAAAGAGGAAAGCGGTGGGAGCAGGTGGAGGTGGCGGGGTGGGGGAGAGAGAGAGAGGGAGAGGATTGGAAGGACACGGAGAGGAGAAGTTAAAAAAACGCCGGAACTGAGCGAGAGCATCTTGGTCTGAAGGAGATTTTCAGCACCAACAAAAGGAATGGCAGGAAGTGGAGAGGGCTGGGACGTGGTGGCAGGGCCTGGTGGGTGGAGAGGGGGCTCAGCGAAGCCCTCGGAGCATCTGTTCTCCTCTGACAGTGGAGGAGCCTCAAGGCTGATTCTTGTGACAAAAAAACAAACGTGCTTTAACTTCTCCCGAGCCACACCGGCTGCTGGGTTTGGGAGCTCACCTGCGCCCAGGTGAGGATTTGTGCGGAAGGAGGAGTGGGAGGATAAAGGATCTCTGCAGGGATGGGTGAGAAGAGCCTGAGATGAAACCCCAGAGCCTCCCTGGTGAGACTGAGAGCGGGGTTTAGCCCTGAGTGCCAGCTCGGAGAGGTGCCAAGACCCCTAGAGGTGACATTAGGGACAGAAATGTGGCTTTTCTCCTTCCTCCTGTCCCACCTTTGCTGTTTTCTTGGCTGAATTTCAGCACAGCCCGGCCAGGAAGGAGGCTGGGAACAGCCTGGAGAGGAAAACTCTGCTGTGCTGGTGGTGCCAGGGGCCCAGGAGGATGAAGATTTGAGGGAATATTTCAACGGTGCATTAAATCAGCCTGCAGTGAACCTGGTTTTATTTCGCTCATCGCAGCAGGGCTTGTTCTTGGTTTTGTCCCAAACAAATCAACAACCAAAGGAATGGCTTGGAATAGTGAATAATTCAGGTGGGAAAAGAGATCTGGGACCATCCCTGCCAGCCTCAGGCCAGGGATGTATGGGATTTTGGGAAGGAATTCCTGGCTGGGAGGGTGGTGAGGGGCTGGGATGGAATTCCCAGAGGAGCTGTGGCTGCCCCTGATCCCTGGCAGTGCCCAAGGCCAGGCTGGGATAATCTGGGACAGTGGGAGTTGTCCCTGCCCATGGCACTGGATGGGTTTTGAGGTCCTTTCCCACCCAAATTATTCCAGGATTCCATAAATATCCACTATTTTAAGCTTATACCTGCCCCCTGCAGGGGTTTGAGCCTGCTCAGTGGGGGCTGGAATTTGGGGACACTCATGACTGGCAGTGATGGGACATTGGGGATAACCCCTCTCTTGTCCCCTCAAACCTTCAGCCTGGAGCACAACAATCCACTGCTAATGACAAAAATGAAAAGGATTGTTCTGGGCCAGCCACCCTGAGAGCAGGAATCGTTATTTCCCTAACCAGATTTACTAATTATGGGGGTAATTAAAGGCACTGAGCAGTGGCTGCCTTTCTCCAGCCCCTAGATATCAGGGGCGGGGGGAGGTCCTGCTGCTGATCCATTTTAGTGTTTTCCCTCCTTTTTTGCCGCACTGGAATGTGTGTCCATGCCTTTGCAGACACCTCCCCGTCTTCCCTAATTAACCCCTCTGGGGGAGCAAACAATTCCACAGGTGATTGTTGAAATACCCCCTAAAATTAGCAACTGTTGAAGAGAATCCTCATTTTTTTTCCTGGGAAGACAACAGCAGACACGATCACACTGAATGGAAAACGGCACAGCAGAGCACACGAGGCGGGATTCACTGCCTGAAGTGCCAGCACGTGCTCCGGGTCCCGTTCAGAGCCTCCAAACAGGAGCTAAATTGCTCAGAGGAGTAGTCTTGGATCTCTTTATGGGGATAAATTTCATCTCCCAGCAATGCCCATCCTGACTGGAATAAATTGCTGGAGGGAGTTGCCATGCCTGGAAGGAAACGTTCTGCAAGGGGGATGCAGAGATTTCTCTCTTGGTGGATTCAGCTCCATTCATACCCTCCCAAGCACTGCAGGGAAAAAAAAAACGCTCTTGGTTTTGCATATTCCAGCCCAGAAGAGCTGAGCAGTCAGAGCTGTGCTGGGAAGTGATGGAAAACCCAGATCTGGGCATTTGTTACTGCCTGCATCGCATTCCAGGACAGTGGAAATTAAACACCTCAGCTCTAGTGGTCTCCCCTGACCGTTAAAAGTCTCCTTCTTGCCATTTGCTCTTTGTCATCCGGACGTTTTGTCTTTTATCTCCTGGAGACGCCGTGAAAAAATAAATTGTTTGTGAAAATCTCCAAAACGGAGACCTGAGAGCCATAATAAAAAACGCGCCCCCCCCAAAAAAAAACCAAAAAAAACCAAAAAAACAACAACAACCCCCCCAAAAAAACCAAAAAAAAACCCACCAACAACAACAAAAAAACCACCGATGTGGAGGAGCTTTAATTGGATCTGGGGGGGAAGGTTTGGGGGAATGTGCTGGAAATAAGGGGCAGGAGCTCTCAGAGAACAACCAAGGACCTGGCAAAGTGGTGGATGGGTGTTGGGAAAGCAAGGACAACCTGCCCTGGGCATCGTGGATCCAACCCTGGTGAGGGGAAGGAAGGGAGGAAAGAGGGAAATAATCAGGAAAAATAGAATTGCTCTGTTTTGGAGCTCAGGGTGTCCTGAAACTGTGGCTGTCCCATCCCTAGAAGTGCCCAAGGCCAGGTTGGATTGGGCTTGGAACACCTTGGGATAGGGGGAAAATGTCCAAAGGTTGGCATTAAAAGATCTTTAAGGTCCCTTCTCACCCAATTCCATGATTCCATGAAAGAGCCAGGCTTTATTTCCCAGCTTTCAGCTCTTTGCCTCCAAAATTGACTTTTCATCAGCAAAATTCCCCCTTTGAGGATGTACTTTGCCACAACCATTTCTGATGGTGGGACCTGTCCTTTCCTCCTTTCCAGCCTCACTGTTGGCTCCTGGGAGGGTTTTCATGGGGTTAGAGTTATTGGGGTTCATCAGTCAAACTTGAAAGGAATTAGGGATGGGCACTGTGGTGATTCCAAAACAAATCCCTGAGTTGGGGTGTGAAATCCCAGAGCCCCGAGCTGAAATCCCAGATCCCATGTGCACATCCCAGTTGTTGGTGGGTTGTTCTTAAGGGTTTTTCAAAATCGTTGGGTTTTTTTTAATTCCAGTATTTATGCCTTTGTGGGTATTTTATCTGTTGGATTGAGAACGCAAAAATGTCGTTTCCAAAATTTCCTTCCTTAGGAGGAACTGAAAATCTTAAAATCTTCCCTTAGTCCCTGAAACCTTGGCAATGTTTTTTCTCCCACTCAGCTGAGCGGGAGGGCTGATTCCACAATGTTTGACAAAAAAGAAAACGGCGTTTCAGGCTTTGCTGATGCAACACTGCATGGAGCTGTCACTTCCCTGCTCCCTGCAAACAACCTGGGATAAAACACCCGGGATCCGGGTGTTCCAGCAAATGGAAAATTCTTCTGGCTCCAACCCACTTCCCTTTGTTGCACCAGCAGGAGGAGTGTTTCTGGGGGAGGCAGAGTGACAGGTTGGCATCCCTGCCCAGGCACGTGACTCCCTGATTTGCCTCCCGATGGATTCCGCGGAGTCTGGGGGTGTCAAAATAAAGGAAAATAATCCCAAGCAGCTCGGCTGTGAGGCAGCTGCTTGGTGCTGTCAGTTGTTGTTGTTGTTGGGGCAGTTATGACACACAAAGGGAAGCAGTAAAAGTTCAGAAGGTTTTTGTTTTTTATGGAGGCACACTGGTTTTTATACATTTTTTAACACAGTTGGTACTTATAATGATCTATANTAATATGTATAATATAATTAAATTATAGTAAATTAACACAGCGTTTATTGGTATAGAGTAGGTTTTGCTACTGTTTTTAGCTAGTATTTACAAAACCCTTTTTAAACATATTTATTTTAGTCGTAGCTTTCTTCTGCTAATTTTATTCTTCCCGGTTTCTATACTAATGGCTTTGGTAAAATTCAGGGGTACACACGGATCTTATCAGCTTCATCTTTAGCTAACTTACTGTCTTGGTTGGGGAAGACAGCTATCTTCCAGGGAAAGCTGGAGTTTCCCTTGGAATGGAGAATGTAAACCCCCCCCCCCCACCTTAAAAATTTTCAATTAAAGGTTTTCCAGGAAAAGATTTGGGAATAGGAATAACATTTCTTTACTGGAAATATTAAGAATACATTTGTATTCTTAATATTTCTAGTAAAAATGTTTCTAGTACAAAAAAAAAAGCAAACAAAACAAACAGAAATCCTAGAAACCCTGACAAAGCCAGAAATACAACCTGACGCCCTGTTGGTCAGGTTGGGAGCAGTCCAAATAAATCCTCCTGGAGAGGCAGATGTGGCTTTGTTGGAGTAGAGACAGTCCTGTAGAGAAAAGGAGATGGGTCCGGTCTTCCTTTGGGAGTCCCGTGGGAACACTGGGATGACTGGTGATGCTTGTGGCTCCTTTTACCTAGGTAGGAATGGTTTGGCTCCTCCTCCCTGGGTGGAGCATCTCACAATGGGATGATGTCATGTGTGATGTCATTGGTGAGTTTTAATGGTCCATTAACAGAAGATATCCCCATGAAGAAGATAAGAACACTGGGATGATGTCATGTGCCATGTGATTGGTGAGCTTTAATGGCCCATTAACAGGAGATAAGGGACACTGGGATGATGTAATGTGTGACGTCATTGGTGAGCTCTAATGGCCCATTAACAAGAGATATCCCCATGGAGGGAATGGGAGGGTGAGCAGAGGTAAGAAACAACGCCCCACCTGGTTTTAACAGCTGGCTTGTTATCAGAGAAGGCAGTTATCACCTCCCTTCTGGAGTTACAACAGGTAAAGAAAAAAACACCACCCCAAATGGGTTTCAACAGATGGAATAGAATAATTTTTTTTTTTCTTCTTTTTGGTTACAAAACCCAAGACACAGGTGCCTCCCTTTGATCCAGCTCTTCCCAGTGAGGATTGATTCATCCCTGTCACAGCCTTACCAAGGTGGAAATACAGATATCCCAAGTGGGATTGCACCTCAGAGCCCCTGGTGGGCTCCAAGGCCGGTAAAGGCTCGGAAAAAACGTGCCCTAATTGCAAAAATGTGGAATTCCAGCCCGTCCAGGCAGTGTTAAAATGCACAAGGAGAAGGAGGAGAGGAGGGAAAGGAGCCTCAGGTGTCAGGACACATCTCTAATTTTGATGAGCTGGGAAACAACCGAACAATCCCGATTTGTATCCGAGTGGGACGAGGCTGGAAACGCTGCTGCCGGGTTTTATTGGCATGGTTGCTGTGGAGATGAGGGAAATCAAAGCAGGACCTCGGCCCCAGGTTTTAATGAGTCCCAGGGAAGATTGTTCCGTGCCTGCAATTCCTCAGCTCCTCGGTAAATACGGGAGGATGCAAGGGTGGAATTCCAATTTCTCAGGAATCCTGGTTGCTCTGGAAGGGAAAAATCCAGAATTTTCCATGCAGTTGAAGAGACTCCAATCGCTTGCGAGCGGTGCTGGAATCAATGGCTCNAAAAAGAAAAAGAAAAAGAAAAAGAAAAAGAAAAAGAAAAAGAAAAACAAAAACAAAAAGAAAAACAAAAAGAAAAACAAAAACAAAAACAAAAACAAAATAAATTCAAATATAAATATAAATATAAAGGCAAAATAATATATAGGTAGAGGTATAGATATAGACATAGATATAGATATAGATATAGATATAAATATAAAAATAAAATCCCATTATCTCAGGGTGCTCCAAGCCCCCACCCAACTTGGCCATGGACATTTCCAGGGATCCAGGAACCTCTCTGGGCACCCAATAACGAAGAGTCTGAGCAATCCCAACAATAAAAACATCAGCCAGGAGGAAAAAGAGAGGATTTTTTCCCAAGAGTTCATTAAATCCGAGGAAATCCAGAGCCCTTCTGCTCCTTCCAGGGCATCCTAATAAGTGTTATAATTATCACAGAATCAGCTAAAGAAAAAACCTTCTGAGCCTAATGAGATCTTTAAGGGTATAAAATATACAAAACTCCGAGCGAGTTGCACTGGGATTATTTTTCTCATCCTCGTGAACGTTTAAAGTTTAAAAAGTGGAGTTTAAAAAAAGTCCTGATTAGGAGGAGAAATTTGGAATTTTAGCGCTTTCAGCTCCCAACAATGGGGGTAAATGGTGTTTCCCTGCTCCATCTCCCGCGGAATGAACTGTGCACAAAGAGCCCCCAGGTATCATTACTGTCACTAATTACACACTTTGTGTTTAATGAAAGGCTCCTGTCTCCTGTCAGAGCCTTTCATGAAATGTTAATTTTTTTTGCTCCTAATCAACTTGAAAGATAAAAGCGGCAGCTCCTGCACAAATCAGTGAACTTTGTGTTTGCCCAGTGCTGCTTTGGAAGTTTTCCAAGCTTTTCCTAGGATGAGCCATCTTTATTTTTTTTTCCTCCCTTTTTTTTCCTCTTTTTTCACTTTTTTTCCTCTTTTTTCTTTCTCTTTTTTTTCTTTTTTTTTTTTTTTTTTCTTTTTTTTCTTTTTTTATTATTTTTCTTTTTTCCTTCTGGAATCATGGAATCATGGATTCATAGAATACTGGAATCCTGGAATGGTTTGGAGGGTCCTTAACAGAGAGATTGGTAGCAGATCATGGACTCATGGATTCATGGATTCATGGATTCATGGATTCATGGAATCATGGATTCATGGAAGCATGGAATCATGGAATCCTGGAATAGTTTGGATGGTTCTTTAACAGAGAGATTGGTGCTAGATCACAGAATCCTGGAATCCTGGAATGGTTTGGGTTGGAAGGACCTTAAAACCCAGCCCAGTTCCCAACCCTGCCATGGGCAGGGACACTTTTCCCTCTCGCAGGTCTTACACGAGCTGTTTTGAGGGAACACCCTGTGCTAAAAATCATCACTGGAGCTTTTTTTTGGCCTGTTTTAAGCCTATTTCTGCCTATTTTGATCCTATTTTAAGGCTGAGTGTGCAGGGAGATCTTGGTGTAAATGAAATCCAGCCTCATTATCCATTATCACCCTCATCCTTTGCCTACCCTGTCCCCACCTCTTTTCCCTGGGATCAAACAATTGAACAAACCAGGCTTTGGGGTGGGCTTTGAGCTCCTGCCTTGTCCTCTCTGGATGCTTCAATCACTCCAACATTTATAAATTTGGACCATGCATAGCTCGTTTTCAGGGGAAAATTGGGGTTTGACTTTGAATTCCCACTTCTCTGGAGCTCACACGGGTTCAGGGATGTCTCTGGGCATGGCACAGACCCTGTTTTCAATAATGCTCCTGCAACCAGGAAAACCAGAGCAGCCCTTCTGCCCCAGAAAGCAAATTAAGATTTAATTAATACTTGAGGGCCAGGCTGCTCCAGCGAAATGAGCAGGAAGGTCTCCTCATTTCAGGCCCTGAGTGTCCTACATTCGCTGCTAATCAAAGCAGAAATTTGATAATAAAAAAAAATAATGATTTGAAAAAGAAACTAAAAGAAGGAATCCAGATTTAAACCAATGTCTAAACAAGCCTTGTATTCCTTGGGTGTCTTGATAGTCGGTGTTAAATGTAAATTTGTGGAGCCTCAGAAATGGAAGTACGGAATGAGGACTCAGATGTATTTTCTCCCCTCCTAAAAATACCTCTGTGTATGGGGAGAGTTTGCTCTGGGATGATTAAGTGGTTTATCAGTGCAATAATAGTTATTGAAATTCAAGGAAAATGGCACTGGAATGAAAGGAATCTCCGGGTATTTGTGTGACTTCCGTGTGGAAGCAGCACCTGATACCAATTTTTTTTTTTTTTTTTTTTTTTTTTTTTTTTTTTTCCTTTTAAGGTGATTTGATTTTTAGAACTCATTTAAAAAACCAAACCTGGCTGTGTTCCCCTGATGTGCAGCTTTTGTTCAGAGGTTTCTCTGCTCCCATTGGATGCATTTCACGGGGCCTGATTTGCCTCTAGGAAAAGGGGTTTTAGCTTTTTTGGAATTCCCATGCTCCATCCCTCAGGGAGGATGGATACCAAGATTCCAGAAAGGTCAAGTGTCCAAAAGTCTCCAGCTCTAAGGTTTTTAAAAGATTTTTACAAAATTTCCAACAGATTTTGTAAAATCACTCCTCAGAATTTCTCCCTGTGCCACCTATGGCCCCATTTCCAGGTTGTTCCATTTTCCTTGGGCTGAGTTTAATTTTTTATTTGTGGTTTTATTTCGGTGCCTCACAGGGAATTGACTTTTTTTAACAATGCTTTGCTCAAAATGCACAGGACCTGCTCTGTCCCTGATTGTCTCTCCCTCCTCAATGAGCTGCTCCTCTTTTGCTGACCCAGTTTCCCATTCCCAATCCAGGGCTGAGAAATTGGGAGAACCATCACCCGATGTTCCTCTTCCCCTTCCTCTTTCTCCTCTTCTTCCTCCTCCTCCTCCTCTCCCTCCTCTTCTCCCTCCTCTCCCTCCTCCTCTTCCTCCTCTTCCTCCTCTTCCTCTTCCTCTTCTCCTTCCTCCTCTCCCTCCTCCTCTTCCTCCTCCTTCTCCTCTTCCTCCTCCTCCTCCTCCCTTTGGCTCTGGGGGCTGTACCTGCCCAGCGTTTTCTCCCTGCCATAAATCAGGATGCGAATTTGCCCCGAGGATTACTTTAAAAGCCATCTGAGGCCTGATGTATTTATGGGATTGTGACCGTGTCACCCTGGGATGAGAGGGAGTTCACCTCCTCCGTATTTTTTCCCATGGGAGATGAGCGTGGGTTCTCCTCTCAGCACGGCATGATGGATGGGATGAAGCAGGCCAGGAGTTCAGTTCTGATGATTTACAGGAGCCCTGCACTCGCCTATTTTTCCTCCTGGGCTCGTGCTGTGGTGCCAGGGAGGCTGTAAACAACCCACTGCCCTTTCCAGGAGTGTGGAGCCACCGACCCCAGGGCTTGTCCGTGTGACTGATCCCGAATTCACAGAATCACAGAATCACAGAAACACGGGATCACAGAATCACAGGATCACAGAATCACTGAATCACTGAATCACTGAATTCACAGAATCACAGAAACACAGGATCACAGAATCACAGAATTCACAGAATCACTGAATTCACAGAATCACAGAAGGCATAAGTTGGAAAAGACCTTCAAGATCATCGAGTCCAACCCAGCCCCAGCACCTCAACTAGATCATGGCCCCAAGTGCCACATCCAGTCTGCAGCCAGGAACACCCAGCACAGGGAGCTGCTTTGTCCTGCTGGGGAGGAACAGAGATAAACTCCACTCAGAGCCAGTGTGACGCTCCTGCCTCACCTGAGGGCAGGAATCTACGGCTCTGATCCATCCAGAGGCAGCCCACCAGGACAGGGGCTGGAATGGGGTTCTGATGGATGCTCCAGCCCCTGTCCGTGCCTGATCCTTTTTCCAGCAGCAGCAGCAGCAGGGCTCTGCTGGCACTGTCAGGGGCATAGACACCCCACCCTGACTATCACAGAATCACAGAAACACCAGGTTGGAAAAGACCTTCAAGATCATCGAGTCCCACCTAGCCCCAACACCTCAACTAGATCACGGCACCGAGTGCCACATCCAGTCTTTCCTTAAACACATCCAGGGATACCAATCTCAGTGTACGTCTGATGAGGCAGCTCTGGAAAGATAGAGAGGAACTATTTTCCAACAGAGCCTCCTGTGAGTCAATCTGAGCTCCAGTTTCCACATTCTGTGACTAAATATTGGTTGCACAAGGGGGAATTCGGGCCTGGTTTCTCCAGTGCTGATTGTGATCTGCCCAGTTAAATGATGGGAGGCTGATTTGTCTTTAGTTTGTGTGTTTTGAAGTCCAGCAGTGGGTTGGATTCGATGATCCTGGAGGGTCCCCCAGGATAATCCCCGGTTCCGTGAGCTGTTTGAAGTGATAATGTTAATTTTTCATACTTGTTGCAGGAGCTGGAGGGTGTTTGAAGCCCAGCCCGCCCTGTTTTTGACTCACTCCAGTGGAATCAGAGTCAGAATCAGAATCAGAATCAGGATCACCAGGGTGGAAGAGACCTCCTGGATCATCGAGTCCAACCCAATCCTAACCTCAAGTAAACCCTGGCCCTGAGTGCCACATCCAGTTTTTTTTTAAACACACCCAGGGATGGTGAGTCTACCACCTCCCCAGGCAGAAAATTCTAGTACTTAATCACACTTTCCATGAAAAACTTCTTCCTAATATCCAACCTATATTTCCCTTGACGAAATTCCTGGCATGGAGGGAGCTTTGGGACTGGTTTTGTGCTCAAAACATGGGGGTGGCTGGTACTTTATAAAACCAAATTTTTTTGCGGCCTTCCCTTGTGTACGGGCCTGGCTGTGCTTCAGAAGGGAATTGTTGGAGGTTTTTGGGGGTAAATCAACTTCCCATTCAGAGAGAAAAGGTTTAGTGCCTCAGAGAGGTGGGTCCAGGCTCCTGTAATAACATTTTCATTTCATTTGTGGCCTTGAACCTCTCGACAAAGTGCTATTAATGTAATAATTGCCAGGTTATGTATGGTGCCTTGTCTGCCTTGACCCAGCTGGGTTAATGGCTGGGCTCCATGGCCCTGGAGGTCTTTTCCAACCTAAATGTTCTTTTCCAACCTAAATGTTCTTTTCCAACCTAAATATTCCCTGAAATCATGGAATAAACCCATGTCCAGCCCACAAAAACAGGGCTTTGTCACTCTGGCTGTGGATGGCAGTCACCCTGCCTGGCAGGGCCTGGGCCCGTGGGGGATTTTAGGGTGAATGGAAATGGCTCAGAGTAACCCTAAAATGAAAATAGTTCTGAAAGAGCCCAAAATTAAAATGTTTCACCGCCCCTAAAACACAAAAGAGGAGCAGCAGCAAAGACTGAGCCTCTGTTTTCAGAGGGCTCAAAGCAGGGCCTGGAATTTCGGGAGATCTCAGGGTGGTTCAAGCAAACTTGCCGTGTGTCACAGGGGTCATAAATACGTGTAAGCACCGTGACAGGGAAGAATATCTGGGAAAGGAGCTTCTTTTCTTTTCTTTTTTTCTTCTTTTCTTCCTCTTCGTTCACTCACATTTGCCATCCCCTTAATTAATCCGACCACAAGCAGAGCAGATTCCTAGATCTGGGAAGAGTTAAAAGCACCTGGAGCTGGGGAGAGGAGTTGGAATTTGCTTCTTTCTCTTCCAGTGTGACCCTTTGCGCTTCTTAAACCTCAAAATTGGGCCATGGACCACTGCAGAGCCATGAATATAGTCCTGACTTCCTGCAGCAAGGAATCAGAGACTTAATTTTTTTTTTTCTGGCTTTTTTTACGCTCATCCTGCTGCTAAGAAAGGTCAGGGAGAGGAGCAGGGAGAGCTGAGACTCTTCTGAGGCCTCGTGGGCATTGTTTTGGGGGCTCCACGGGGTGCCCACAGCAAAGACAGCACCACCAAGGAGTAAAAACTTACTCCGGGACGGCCACATGAAAAACACCAGTTCGCTTTTGTTAAAGATTTTAAAAGTTTAATAAAAAAACAAGACAATAAGAGATGTATAAAGAAAAAAAAAGTTTACAGACGTCGGCGTACCTGGCGTTCCAAGGCACACCGGGTAACAAAGGATATTTCCTTTAAATATCATATTATTGCATATTCATGAATTTCAGACATGATTTAAACACTCTAACTATTTCTGTTTAATTTTAACTTTTCTCCCCCCACCACTCCCCCATTTATTTTGCAAATAAATCTTTCCAGTGGCTCCACAAGGTCACAAGTCCCTCAATAACAGAGGCGATAAATTCTTCCTTCTGGAGTTTTTTTTGGTGTCTTTGCTGTTACCTCTATCCAGATAGGATAATGTGAGCAATTTCTTAATTTTCTTAATTTTCTTTGCCTCTCCCACTTCTCTTTGGACTAGTTACAAAAAAGCATCTGCTGCAGCCTAAAAATTATATTTATCACACTACTAAAAGAGACTATATTATTACAGCTTAACTTTCTAACATAACACACATAATATTCATTTTAATATTTGCAAAAGCCAATCATATAATATGTATTTATTACAGCCACAATCAATTTCTGATTGTTTGAGGTGTCGTGGAGAGGGAAAAAGCGGTTCCAGGAACGAAGAACAAGTGCTTAGTGTGTTTGCTGCATTGGGAATGTCCCAGGCAACCTCATTGCTTCAGCAGCCTTGCATAAATCGGTCCCTCTCTGATAAAAGTTGTTTTTCTCTTTGTTTAATCTTTATTTTTTTTTCCTTGCAGCCCCCCCTGCTTACAGAATCCAGATTTACAAAGGCACCTGTGGCTCTGGGCTGGTTTGAAAGTCACAGAATCCTGGAATGGTTTGGATGGGAAGGGATCATAAATCTCACCCAGGGCCACCCCTGCCATGGGCAGGGACACCTCCCACTGTCCCAGGGTGCTCCAGCCTGGCCTTGGGCACTGCCAGGGATCCAGGGGCAGCCACAGCTCCTCTGGGAATTCCATCCCAGCCCCTCCCCACCCTCACAGCCAGGAATTCCTTCCCAATATCCCATTGAAATCTCCCCTTCCCCAGTGGGAAGCCATTCCCTGTGTCCTGTCCCTCCATCCCTTGTCCCCAGTCCCTCTCCAGCTCTCCTGGAGCCCCTTCAGGCCCTGGAAGGGGCTCTGAGCTCTCCCTGGAGCCTTTCCCTTCTCCAGGTGAACATTCCCAGCTCTCCTGACCTGTTTTCCACTGCTCAGGAATTCTTGACAAATCCATGGGGATCATCTCAGTCAGGACAAACTTGTGCCACCCCTGAGACCTCTCAGGTGACATCACCTTCATCAGCTCTTCCTCCTCAGACACTTTTCCCCTCCTCTCAGGCACAAACCTACCTAATGACTATCAGTTAGCACTTAAGCACTAATTAGGGCTATATTTGAGCACCTAAAAGCAGCCACAGCTCTATTTGTGCTTCTTGATGTAAAGGAAAAGAAAAAAAAAAAACACCCTCATCATTTTCGGCAGCTCTTCCCTGCTAAATTTATCAAAGCCTTTAAATAAGACAGGTCTCAGAGAGAATATTGGGAATGGGGGAAACTTGGTGTTCCTTAGATAACGGAGGGTTTTTTTTGGTCTTGATTAACTATTTCTATTTTTGATTTTTATCACAGTGTGGTGGTGACTGTCTAATGTAGTAAATGCGTCCTCTGCCTTCAAAAAAAAAAAAAAAAATCATCTGCTTCAGGCTGACACTTATAAAATCTTCTCCACAAAGTATGAAATAAACAAAGATTTACCCCCAGCCCCAAATTCACTCAGTGACCACGAAATGAAACTGCTGAGCCGAATCCAACCCAAATAATTCCATGATTTTGGAGTCTTGTCCATCCTCTCTGCGATCACGTGAATTTTTTTGGGGCTTGGATTATTTGGATCTTAATTCCTGCACCTCCTGCTCACCTCTGAGTCCAAAATGATATGGATAGCATTTATTGACCAGAAAACCTCTTTTAAAACCCATTTATTAATGGCACATCCCCGTGGGAGCGCTGGGACACCTTTATCCCGGGTTTTCATCCCCGAATCCATTCATCCATGGCCAGAGATGGATTCCCCGGGCTCTGCCACTGCCGTGGGGACCCGCTGGAAACGTGGAATTATGGCCAAACTTATCACGGGGCGCCGCTGCTGTTGATCATACCTGGCAATGATTCTCAGCTCAGCTCGGAGTCGGGGAAGCGGCGGAATTCCGGCAGTAAATCCTGGGAGATACTGCCTTTTAGCATTTAATGGGTGTCACCACGGGGCAGTGAACAATTCCTGCTGGAAAATCCTACAGCTCCCCCCATTTTGGTGTTCTTCGAGCGCCGGCGAAGCCCAAACCAACCCAACCCGTGGATTAAACGGATTTTTCCAGGGTCGGGGTTATTCCAATTAACATCTTCCTCTCCCTGTTATTCCTTTAAAGGCAGAGGATAAATGTTGGCTGTGCTGAGCACTCACAAACTCTTACTCCAGCCAGATTTCATCTCAGCATTGTCGCCATCCCATGTTTGAGGACGCTTTTCCTTCATTAGCACTTCCACTCACGCGGGAGAGGGATGGAACGGGATTCTTGCGAATATTGCAGGAGATGGCTGCCAGAGGAGTTGGGAATATTGATACCCTGCAGGGAAAAATCGCTGCTTTCCTTGGATCTCGGAGTTCTTTCTGTTATAGATTGGAATAATTCAATAATTCCGATTTTCCTGACCCGCGCCCAGGCACAGACTGATCCAATCAGCAAAACTGGGAATAATAATTTGGAGAATGCATTGAGGCTGATCAATAGGGAATCCTCATGGGAGGCAGAACCAAACAAATCAGGAGCAGAAGGCAATTGCCATCTTAAGGGGCCTAAGGAGGAAAATGTCGTGGAATCCCAGGGTTTTTTGGGTTGGGAAAGCCCTCTGAGGCCAAAAGGTCCAAATGTTTCCAGGTCCTCAAGTGCCACGTTCCCAAATTTGTTAAATCCCCCCAGGGATGTGACTCCACCCCTGTCCTGTGGAGACACCTCCACCTCCACAGGGCAGCCTGTGCAGGGCTGGACAAGCCTTTCCATGAAGAAAATATTCCCAAAATCCAACACAAACCTCCCATGGCACAACCTGGGGCTGTTTCCTCTCGTCCTGTTCCCTGTACCCACCCCAACCTGGCTCCATCCTCCTTCCATGTCAGTGACAGATCCCTGAAAATAGGATCCAAAAAGTCCCAAACTGGGGCTTGGTGGGGTCGTGTCCTCATCCTGTTCCTTGTACCAAACCCCACTTGGCTCCATCCTCGTTCTAGTGACAGATCCCTGAAAATAAGATCCCAAATCTGAAACTGGGGCTTGGTGGGTTCATGTCCTCTCATCTTATTCCTTGTATCAATCCAAACCTGGCTCCATCCTCCTTCCATGTCAGTGACAGATCCCTGAAAATAGGATCCAAAAAGTCCCAAACTGGAGCTTGGTGGGGTTGTGTCCTCTCATGCTGGTTTTACCCTCAGGTCTTGTCCCTGCCCCAAAGTTTGTGGGGTTTTAACCTCAAATCTTGTCCCTGTCCCAAATTTGGTGGGGTTTTATCTCCTCTCACCTGATGCCCAACCCACCCCCAGAATGAAAGCACAGGAACTGTGGAGGTTAATTAATAATTATCCGCAAATGACGATTGAAAGTCAATGGTGTGTGGGCCTGAGAGATTTTATCCTGCTGGCAGCTGCTAGCTTTTTCCCAAGGAAAAATTCCTCAAGAAAGCTTCTTCTCAAAACAATCCTGGCAAACAACTCTCCTTTCTCCAAACAATCTTTCTCCAGGTGGTGTTTTGCTGTTTCTCTGGTTTAACCAACGGCATTAGAGAGGTGTCGCTCCTGTTCACCAACCATGGTGAGTCTGTGTGGGAACACCTGATAAAAGGTAGTGAGAATTAGACAACAAAAGCCTTTTTTCTGCGCTCTTTGCCTTCTGAAATATTTGGGGTCTTTCTTTCGCGTCCTACAGCGACAATTTTGAGGTGCAAACCTCAGAATGATCCAGCACAGCTCCGTTTGTTTCAGGGATATCCAGAACATTTTTTTCCCCCATGCCCAAGACATCATCACTCTCCTGTCATGGCAGGAATATCGGAGCCACATCAGCCTGCAAATGCCTCCGCAGGAAATTGGGTTTTTTGCTCTATTAGGAGCATTTCATTTTTATGATTAAAATCAGACAACAGTGTTTTTCCCTCAGTTAAGGCGCGGCGTGCAAAGCGCGGCTGCGCTGGAACTGGGTTTTGAAATCCTTATCTAAAGTGCTCAGGAAAAGGCATTAATAAATAAGGATGAGAAATGACAACTGCATCACTGGCGTGGTGCATAATCTATATTAGTTCTGAGTTATGGACAACAGGCCTTGGGGAAATAATAATAATAATAGTAATATTAATAATAATAATAATAGTAGTAGTAGTAGTAACAACAACAACAACATTTTTGTACAGAAACTCATAGTAATAATAATAATAATAGTTTACATTTTTGTACAACAGCTCTCAGAGGAGAGACCTCAATAAAACACTGAGCTGCAGTGGGAGAGAAAGGAGATGATTCCTTTGTTACACAAAATGAGGGAAATCCAGGCAGAGATGAATAAAAACATTTAAACCTACCACAGACAAAACTTTATTGGTGACCCTCCGAGCTGGCCTCACTCTGATTAACTGCTCTGGCAAATCTCCCTCCCCAGGGGAGACATTTCTGTGCTGGAGAGAGGAAACCCCAGTGGAGGAACTTTAAAACAGGGACAGAGGAAGAGCTCTGAGAGAAGGACCCCTGAGAGGAACTTTGGAAAAACAATCCTGGAATTCTTTGGGTTGGAAAACCCCTCCGGGATTGAGTTAAACCATCCCCAGCACTGCCAAGGCCACCACTGGCCGTGTGCCCAAGTGCCACATCCATTCTTAAATCCTTCCACCGCTGCCCAGGGCTGGACAGCAATTTTGGGGAAGAAATTTTCCCTAAAATCCAATTTGATCCCAAATGAGAGCCGTGCTCTAGGCCAGCCCTTGCCCTCAGGCTGTCCCCACCTGCTGAAGGGTTGGTGACCCTCCTCACTCTGATTAACTGCTCTGGCAAATCCTCCCTCCCCAAGTGACATTTCTGAGAGAGGAAACCTCAGTGGGGCAGCTTTGAAACAGGGACAGGGGAAGGGCCAAGGATCAGAGAAGGACCCCTGAGAGAAATTTTGGGAGCTCTGGTCCAATCCCAGCCCTGTTCTGATAATGAGCTGAGCGAGCTGGGGGCAAAGGCCACCGAACTGTTCTGGATTTCCTCCTGAGACCTCAGAAACTTCAGCATCTTCCAATTCCACACGGAGCTCCCACTTCCAGCCCTCGGAGCCTGAGGCAGCGTTGTGGAGGCTCACACCCCTCCTTTTCCTTTGGAGATAAAGGAAAGCCCAAAGTCTTCAGAGAAAAGGCCGAAATTGTGGTTTTTAAGTTAATTTGAAGTCTCAAAAAGCAGGGCAAGCCCAACGTTTCTCTCCCACTGCTCCCTCCTGCCAGCACACCTGATTCCAGGTTTATGAGTGTTCTGAAATCATCCTGCTCCTTTCAGTTCACGTGACAGAGCTGACACATTCCTGCGGGATTTTAACAACCCCCAGCCACACCTGCCCCTGCAGGACTCTCCAAAATCCATGAGGAACATCCAGCCGGGACATTTCTTTCCTTGTGGATTTACCTGAGTGTCTGCAGCCACCTGGGCCAGCCCATTCCCACCATGGAGCACCCTGGAGCTGTGGGATGTGTGGGGATCCAGAAATCACGGGATCTTTGCCTTCAGGAGCCACTTCTTTGTTTTTCTTCACTCTCTATCAGCTGGCACTGACGTGAGTGCAGAAAAAGGGAATTTGAGGCCTCCGGCTCTGCCCATTCCGTCCCCCCGTCTGTGTGTCTGTCTGTGGGACATCCCTGTGGCCTCACAGGCACCAACCACCCACACGAATCCCTGAATCCCGCTCTTTTTTCTGGAATCTGCCACACAAACCACCCAATTTCCTGCTCCCAGAGCCAGCCAGCAGCTCCCAGTGTTACATAACCCCGGGCAGAGCTCAACATTTGTTGATTTCTTCCTCTGCAGGAGCTTCCAGCCCTTCCTCCTCTGATTCCTCCTCGTTTGGATCCACCACCCTGTGACCAGGGGGGCTGAAAGGCTCTTGGCAGGAAGGTTTGACATGACAAAACCTTGGGCAAAAAGGAATAAATAGAGAGAAGCTCAGGGAAAATGCAATCCCCGACTTTTCCGGAGATAAAACTCTCGTGGTTTGGAATGAATAGGTTTGAATGCTCCATTCTCTGCGAGGCTGGAGGGAGAAAGAATTATCCTGAACCATGGGATGGTTTGGGTTGGGAAGAACCATGTTTCTCCAAGCCCTGCCTAATTTGGGTTTATGGATTATCCATCATTGTTTCTGTTCTCAGTAGTGCCAGAGGGAGAAGGAATTCTCCTGAACCATGAGATGGTTTGGCTTGGGAAGGACCACGGACAGGGACACCTTCCCTTTGCCCACGTTTTCCAAGCTCTGTCCAACTATCTTGGGTTTATGGATTATCCATCATGGGTTCTGTTCTCTGCAGGGACAGGGGGAGAAGAAATTATCCTGAACCATGGGATGGTTTGGGTTGGGAACTCAAACATGGACAGGGACACTTTCCTATAGCCCAGGTTGCTCCAAGCCCTGTCCAACTTGGGTTTATGGATTATCCATCATTGGTTCCATTCTCAGTGGGGCCAGAGGGAGAAGGAATTATCCTGGAATGGTTTGGGAATGACCACGGACAGGGACACCATCCCCTAGCCCAGGGTGCTGCTGGCCCAGGTTGCTCCAAGCCTGGTTCAATTTGGCTTTGTGGATTATCCATCATTGGTTCCATTCTCACTAGTGCCAGAGGGAGAAGGAATTCTCCTGAACTGTGGGATGGTTTGGGTTGGGAACACAAACATGGACAGGGACACCTTCTCCTAGCCCAGGTTTCTCCAAGCCCAGTCCATCTTGGGTCTATGGATTATCCATCCCCATTCCATCCCTGTCCCCTCCCACCCGGGGTCTGGATGCCTTTGGGAACAGGACACAGCTCAGGGTGAGTGGGAACAGAATCTTTGGGGTGGCATCACCCCCAGCTCGCTGCTCCCCACAGCCAGGCCAAGAATTCCATTTCCCAACTTCCCAGCAGCAGTGACTAATTAATATGGGTTACTAATTACCAGAAACATGGTAAATAAACCCCCTCCTCGTTTCCCACCTTCATCTCCCTCTTCGCATTAGAAAAACACAACCAGTTAAACCCAACCTGATTATTTCCGGAGCAAGTATTTCCCCCTTCTCCTGCTGCCTCTTAATCACCACCATCATTAATTTTAAACAGTGCTAATTGCCATCGTTTGGCCTTTCTGGGCTCATCTCTGCCCATCTGCACCGAGCACATTTCCAAACAGGCTGGGAGCCTTGTCAGAGGAGGGGGAATGTGCAGAGCTGCGCCCAGGCTGGCAGGGAGGAGCTGCGGAAGGCACCATCTGGATATCCCACATCCCGCCTGGAGCCGCTGGGGATGAGGGGAGGCACTGTTGGAGCGCTGAAATTCCTGCAGGCAGCGATTCAGGGAGCTGGCGGAAAAGGCTGCATGGAATCCTGGAGTGCTTTGGGTGGGAAAGGACCTTAAAGTTCATCTCTAACACAGGCAGGGACATTTTCCACTGTTCCCAGGGTGCTCCAGCCTGGCCTTTGGCACTTCCAGGGATCCAGGGGCAGCCACAGCTCCTCTGGGAATTCCATCCCAGCCCCTCTCCCAATATTTCTTCCCAAAATCCCATCCAAACCTGCACATGGAATCCTGGATGGGTTTGGTTTTGAGGGATCTCAAAGCCCACCCAGTCTCACCACGGGTCCCACACTTTCCATAGATCCAGGCTGCTCCAGTCTGGCCTTGGGCACTCCCAGGGATCCCAGCTGCTCTGGGAATTCCATCCCAGCCACCCACAGGAGGGAATTTCTTCCCCAAATCCCACCTAAACCTGCACATGGAATCCCAGAATGGTTTGGGTTGGAAGGGACCCCAACGTCCCTGGAAGGAACCAGGGGGCTCCAGCCTTGGACACTCCCAGAGATCCCAGCTGCTCTGGGAATTCCATCCCAGCCCCTCCCCACCCTCCCAGCCAGGAATTCCTCCCCAAATTCCCATTGAAATCTTCCCTTTCCCAGTGGGAAGCCATTCCCTGTGTCCTGCCCCTCCCTCCCCTGTCAATTCCAGCCAGTGCTCTCAAATATCCCACAGGACAAATGCTCACTTTGAAGCTCTTACAAAGACCCCCATGCCTAAATTCCCATTTGCTTTCACAATTTTCAATTTGATTTTCGGGAAATCTGCCTGTTTCCGGGAGGCACAATCCCCAGAAAAGTCCACCAGCCACTTCTCCATGGAGACAGACCTGCTAAAATAAAGTCTCCACGCAAAATTTTAAGCCAGCGTGGGGTGAGAGGCTGGGAATGTCCCATCCCTGTCATCCTCAGGCAAGGACGGTGGACCCGAACACGTTTCATGAGAAAAGCCCCTGCCCAGAGTCAGCTGGGCTCTGTCCGGTGCTGAATTAATGGAATTTAGGACAAAAAGGATTAACTCGCTCCCCTGCTGCGTCACTCTGTGGGGCTGCTCGGTGTTGAAGCCAAGCTAAAATAAATCCAATCTCAGAATTCTTAGAAATCCAACCCAAACTGCAATGGGTTTTTCGTGGACTGCCGTTTCTTTGTGCCAATTAAAATCCCAACCCATGGAATATCCTGGGTGGGAAGGGATTGGATCAGGGACCCAACCCCTGGACCCCCCAAATTCCCACATTTTCCCTGAGAGAATTGTCCAAACACTCCCAGGGCAGGTTTGGTTCTGAACTAGGGGAGCAGCAGAAACCACAGCATTTCCTAACAAAAAAAAATCTGTTCGATTTACAGCTCAGTTATATGCACCTTAAACATTCTCACACTCCCAGAGAGCCAGGGAGAAGCTGGAATATCTGGAATGAGCCTCCAGCCCTCCCGAATTTCCCCAGCATATGCAGGGAAGCAGCTGCCAATCTCAGTGTACGTCTGATGAGGCAGCTCTGGAAAAATAGAGAGGAACTATTTTCCAACAGAGCCTCCTGTGAGTCAATCTGAGCTCCAGTTTCCACATTCTGTGACTAAATATTGGTTGCACAAGGGGGAATTCGGGCCCGGTTTCTCCAGTGCTGATTGTGATCTGCCCAGTTAAATGATGGGAGGCTGATTTGTCTTTAGTTTGTGTGTTTTGAAGTCCAGCAGTGGGTTGGATTCGATGATCCTGGAGGGTCCCCCAGGATAATCCCCGGTTCCGTGAGCTGTTTGAAGTGATAATGTTAATTTTTCATACTTGTTGCAGGAGCTGGAGGGTGTTTGAAGCCCAGCCCGCCCTGTTTTTGACTCACTCCAGTGGAATCAGAGTCAGAATCAGAATCAGGATCACCAGGGTGGAAGAGACCTCCAGGATCATCAAGTCCAACCCAACCCAAACCTCAACCAAACCCTGGCCCTGAGTGCCACATCCAGGTTTTTTTTAAACACACCCAGGGATGGTGACTCCACCACCTCCCCGGGCAGACCATTCCAGTACTTTATTGCCTTTTCTGCAAAAAACTGTTTCCTGATATCCAGCCTAAATTTCCCTTGGTGCAGCTCGAGGCAGCATCCTCTGGTTCTGTCAATGCTGCCTGGAGAAAGAGACCAACCCCACCTGAGCACAGCCACCTTTCTGGAGTTGTGGGGAGTGATCAGGTCACCTCTGAGTCTCCTTTTCTCCAGGATAAACACCCCCAGCTCCCTCAGCCATTCCTCACAGGGTTTGTGTTCCCAGCCCCTCACCAGCCCCGTGGCCTCCTCTGGACATGCTCAAGTGTCTCAACGTCCTTCCTAAACTGAGACACCCAGACCTGGACACAGCACTCAATGTCCTTCCTAAACTGGACACAGCACTCAATGTCCTTCCTAAACAGCCTGAGGCTGTGTCCTCTCATTCTGTCAGCGCTGCCTGGAGAAAGAGACCAGCCCTACCTGAGCACAGACACCTTTCAGGGAGTTGTAGAGAGTTGTAGAGTCACCCCTGAGTCTCCTTTTCTCCAGAATAAACAATCAAGGAGGTTTTGCCATGGAAAACACAATGGATGGTGAACAGCCAGGCCCTCCTTTGGGATGAGGGACAAACTCCACAATCCTGACCATTTTTTGGCCTGCAGATCACACAGGCACTGAGTGTTCACCTAAAATCATTGTGCTAAACCAAAACCCTGGCAGGAATAATGTTTTTTTTTTCCCAGAAAACAGGTCCCTGTGCCCCCTGAGCTCCCAAAATTCGGGGAAAGGTGAGCCTCTGCTGCCCCAGTTGGATCCCATGGAGCTGGGGCTTCCCCCACAATGAAACTGAGGCACCCCTGGAATCTCCTGGGCATTTCCCTCCCCAAACTCTTTGTTGAGCCAAGACCAAACTGGAACTGAGAGCTGGAAATAATGGAAAAAGGAAAATGGGACAGATTGCGCGTGTTTAGGGATCCCAGCTCTGCTGTGAAGGGAAATCCAAGGAATGAAAGGATGATGCAGCCCCTCAGGGAATCCTGGAATCCTGGTTTGCGTGGGAAGGACCTTAAAGCTCATCCCAGCCTCTCTCCACCCTCCCAGGGAGGAATTCCTCCCCAAAATCCTATCCACCCCTGCCCTCTGTCACCCCCCCTAAATCCTGCTGCTCTCAAGCCTTTCTGAACCAGGCTCTGAGCTCCTGTGGGTCCCAAAATCTTCTGAGACCTTGGGAATTTTAAATCTATCCAGGGCATCGTTTGGGTTGGGAATGACCTTAAATCCCACCCAGTGTCACCCCTGCCACGGGCAGGGACACCTCCCACTGTCCCAGGCTGCTCCAGCCTGGCCTTGGGCACTCCCAGGGATCCAGGGGCAGCCACAGCTCCTCTGGGAATTCCATCCCAGCCCCTCCCCACCCTCACAGCCAGGAATTCCCCAAATCCCATTTAAATCCTCCCCTTTCCTAGTGGGAAGCCATTCCCTGTGTCCTGTCCCTCCATCCCTTGTCCCCAGTCCCTCTCCTGGAGCCCCTTTAGGTCCTGGAAGGGCTTTAAGGTCTCTCTAAAACCTTCTCTTCTCCAGCCTGAACTCTCCCAAATATTCCCTATTTATCTATCCCCCGTACACCTGGACTTAAACAGTTCCTACTCATTATCCACAATAAACCCCAGGGCTTTACACAGAACTTCACTGGAGCTGCTCCTTTGGGATGTTTCTAGGGGATTTTTTGTTTGTATCCCAGCCTCTGGCATTTGTCAGGATGCAGATTCTCCAAATAATTGGGGTTTTTGTGGACGTCACATTCTCAGCCCTGTGATGCTGCTCAAACCAAACCCCGCACTCTGCACACGGAGTGCTCTGATCTCCGGGGAGAAAAGCAGCTCATTTTTATTTCTCTTTCAAGCCGCATTCAGGTTTGGGGATTCTGCCTCTTACCTCAATCCCGAATTTCAACCGCTCTCTGGATAACAGGGCTTGAGGCTCGCGGTCCAAACGGAACCAAAATTCAGATAAATCGGGGCCTGTAATAAATCTGCCCATCAAATGTCAGTCAGAATTGGCCTTTTTCCCCCTGTAGTGTCAATATCCTGTATTGGATACTTCCTTGGGTTCCTGCCCAAATCCCTGTCTTGTTCCGGGTTTCCGTTCCAGCTGGGGAAAGAACAGTTTGGGGTTAAATCGCTGAAATAAACTTAATTAATCATTGAAATAAAGTTAATTTCTAACGGAGTTAGGATCTGGAAGCCAGTGAGTTACTCCCAGTGGGAGCTGAAAAGAAGGATTTGCATCCTCAGATTTTTTTTTTTATTTTCCCAAAATAGAATGGAATTTCTGTGATGGAAGAGTCCAAGGTTTACAACGAGCCGAGTCCAGCAGAACCCGGTTTTACCTGAGCACAAAAATAAACCTTCTGGACCAAACCCTCCTCCTGTACGTCCTGTAGAGCCTCCAGGGGCTCCAGTGCCGTGGCTCTGGATTAATCTGGATTCAGTTGCCCTGATCCTTGATGCTGAATTAATTAAAGGGTGGTGGCATTCCTGAATTTTGTACTTTTTATTATTGCTTTTGATCTCCTCTCAGCGTGGTTATTTTTATAGAGGGTCTTCCTTGGCCAGGCTTGGGGCTGAATAAACATCAATTAATGCTCTCCAAATTGGTGGCTTCTCTGGGTTTATGCTGAATTTGTGGGGGTGGATTCCATGAGTTTGTGAGGGTGGATTTTGTGGGTTTATGCTGAATTTGTGGGAGTGAATTCCATGGATTTAGGCTGAATTTGTGGGGGTGGATTCCATGAATTTGTGGCGGTGGATTCTGTGGGTTTATTCTGAATTTGTGGGGTGAATTCCTTGGGTTTATGCTGAATTTGAGAGGGTGGATTCCATGGGTTTATGCCGAATTTTATTAATTCTTATCTACGTTACAGTCTCACAAGCTGTGAGTTCTAGCCAACAAAGTAAAAAATGGCCTCTTTTTCTTTACAAGGCCTTTTAAGGACAAACTGTCCAATTATGAAATGACACCTAAATTATTTTTACTTTTAACCCAATAACCAACCACCTGTGCCCACAGTGTGGATTTTTCTACCCAATTACAAAACACCACCCAGACCCGGGAAGAAGAAGGTGAAGAAGAAGGACTCAGCCTCTGCCCTAAATCCTCCATCTGGCTTTATGTATATATTACTATATTTTAAACCCTTAAACTCCAAGTTTTCCACCCTGTGATATCACACACTTCTATCCAAACCCCACACCCACAATCCCAGGGCTGTCACTCAATTTTGGGAGCCTTTTCCACGGCCTCAGGTCAATGCAGTGTTTGCCTGGGGGGGTCAGTGCCTGTCAGCACAGAAAAGTCTGAAATTCTCAGTTCCCACAGGAGGGGACAGAGAAAAACAGGAGTAATCCCACCCCTTCCCTGATGGGATGGGATGGAGAATCCAGTCTTGGATTGGAACTGGAGAATCCAATCCCTTTTCTGGTGCTTTTTTAAAAATTTATTTATTTATTTTAATTATTTTTATTTTTATTTTTATTTTT
>VXBN01010188.1:23206-37772 GCA_013397395.1 Sinosuthora webbiana | reverse complement strand
TTATTTATTTTAATAATTTTTATTTTTATTTTTATTTTTATTTTTATTTTTATTTTTATTTTTATTTTTATTTTTTGCAGTCGTTTGACTCCATTCTCCAGTTCTGGGCTCCAACCTCCAACAGCAGCAGCAGGAGACGGAGGTCCCTGGGGGAGCTGGAAATGGAGTTTGAAGCTGGATTTTATAAGTTTTGGAGGAATGGGAAGGGGAGGGGAAGGAAAGCACCACAGAGCCTCTCCTTAAATCCTGGAATCCTGATCCCAGCAGCAGAAGGAAAGAAGGATTTGATGTAAATATGAGATATATGCACATGGATGCATTTCCACATGCACAGGAGGATGTGCATGTTTCGGGGTGGGTGGGCTGCACGGATCCCTCCCAGGGGGAGGGAGCCATAAATATTTTTGGAGCCTCTCTGCACACGTTTTGCAACCCATAAATCAGATTTCTTTTCGGTGGCATGCGGCGCAGCTGAACATTGGAGATAAATGCAACTTTCGGGCCGTGATTTCTAAATCAGAACCAAGGGTTTTAAATTCGCCGGCAGCTTTTATAAATCAGTGGCCCAGGATGTAAGAGCCTGAGCACGGGGATGTGCGGAGTTTTAATTTCTCCCTGTAAATCACAGCGGGAGGAGGGGGGAGAGAGCAGAAAAAGGGAAAAAGGATGTGGGGTTTAAATGTTTTTTTTGTAGAAACACAAAGGGAAATAAAGGAGAGCTGGAGAGGGGCTGGGGATAGGGGATGGAGGGACAGGACACAGGGAATGGCTTCCCACTGGGAAAGGGGAGATTTCAATGGGATTTTGGGAAGGAATTCCTGGCTGTGAGGGTGGGGAGGGGCTGGGATGGAATTCCCAGAGGAGCTGTGGCTGCCCCTGGATCCCTGGGAGTGCCCAAGGCCAGGTTGGAAACACCTGATCTATGGAAAATGTGGGACCCACGGTGGGACTGGATGGGCTTTGAGGTCCCTCCCACCCCAAACTGATCCAGGATTCCATGTGCAGGTTTAGGTGGGACCTGGGGATTTGAGGGACACCTCCCACTGTCTCAGGGTGCTCCAGCCTGGCCTGAGATCCAGGGCCAGCCACAGCTTC
This sequence comes from Sinosuthora webbiana, assembly GCA_013397395.1. Lineage (NCBI taxonomy): Eukaryota > Metazoa > Chordata > Aves > Passeriformes > Sylviidae > Sinosuthora > Sinosuthora webbiana. The sequence continues at coordinate 36,677 of VXBN01010188.1, read as the reverse complement.
TCTGGGAATTCCATCCCAGCCCCTCCCCACCCTCAGAGGGAGGAATTTCTTCCTGATATCCCATATAACTCTGCCCTCTGTCAGTGGGAAGGACCCGGAGGTTTGATCCTGTAAAACTTTCACATTATTTGAATTCCACTGACCTGGATCATTTTTCCCCAGTCCTCAGGAGGAGAAGGGCAGCGTCTTGGATGCCACCAGTAAAGGGCAGTGAGAAAATCACTCCTGGCGTGTCCCGTTCCCCCAAAATTTCAAATTCCTCATCCAATCTTTGCTATTTGCTGCATCTTAAACGGGATTTTTTGAGACTTGTGGGATCCTGGAATGGTTTGGATTGGGAGGGACCTGAAATCCCACCCAGTTCCACCCCTGCCATGGGTAAGGACACCTCCCACTGTCCCAGAGTGCTTCAGCCTGGCCTTGGGCACTGCCAGGGATCCAGGGGCAGCCACAGTGAGAAGGAAAAGAAGGAAAGAGGAAGAGTGGATTTTTAGAGAGAACAAAATCTTTGCAGAGAGTCTTTGCAGAGATAACAAAATTATTTCTGGAGAAAATGAGCTACTGGGAAAGGGTTGGGAAGGGCATGGGTGGGCAGAGCTTGAGACACGACAGCAGAGCAGCACCAAGCTCTGAAATCTTTTAAAACCAGGATTTTTAAAAGTGATCCCCTTCCTTGTGCATCCACAGCCCAGAGCTGGAGGGTTTAGTCTTAGTTCTATGCCTGAGGTGCTTTGGTTTCCTGAAATTCTTCTCCCAGGGAATTTTCTGTCAACAGGAGAAATGTTTTTGTAACTGTAACTTTGTCATTCATTCCTTTCCCCAGGAGGGACTTCTCCTTGATGTCCCTCTGCTCTGACCAATGTGAGTGAAGAGGTTTGTCTTTGTGTCACCAATCCAATTGGTCTGTGTGAAATGGTATAAAAGGGAGACATATCCCAGAAATAAAGGAGTCATTTTCAGCCTTCTGAATCTCGGAGTCTGTGTTGTTGTGGTGTAAAACAGGGTCAGGAGGGCTCATCACGTCGGGCTGGGCTTTAATTCCACGATAACAGAATTAAATCAATGTTCCTCTGCTGATGCAATTTTGCTCAAAGGAGGAGCTGAATCAACAGGGAGAACGTGGATGTGAAAATTGCTTCTCCAAGCACCAAACAACTGGAAATTCCCCCAGCTAAAGAGCGGATGAGGCAGGAAAAGCTCATCCCAGGCTGTGCTGGCTCCACTCTAGGCAGAGCACCTGAGTTTTCAGTTAATAAAGGGCAGGAGATAACTGCTCCTATTACAAATAATTGCCAGAAAAAAGAATGGATCGGGCTAAGAAAATAAGGGCCCCATAAAAGCTCTCGTTAACATTCTTTCTCCGTGCTTATCATCAATTTTATACAGGGTTAAATATATTTTCTGGTGACTACCACGGCAAGGCTGAGGATTAAAGAGGATAATGTACAATGTGATTTATGAAGTTTTAATGGAAAATCCCCATGGGTTGTGTATAAATCTTATTTATAGCTTTAAAAGTATGTAATATACTTATTGTATATTTTAAAAACTGTGGGAGTGCAGTCCCTGTCACAGTTAATCCATTAAAAAAAGCAACTCCTGAGGAGCTCCTGGGGATAAAGCGTTGGATATTTCAGAGACTCTCAGTGTGTTCAGCGGGAAATGTCCAACATGATTTGGTTACTGGGGGGGAAAAGGGGAATCAGAGAACCCAAAACGGGCTGGGGAGGGAAGGGCCGGGCTGGCTGGGCTAGGAGGGAGCTGGGACAGATCCAGGGGATGTGTGGGGGAATTAAACAACTCCTGGGGGGGATTTAACGACCCCTGGGGGGGAATTAAACAACTCCTATGGGCCCAGCCTGGGTAATCCCTACCTGAGGCTCAGACTAAGCTGCAGTTTGGGTTCAGGTGAGAGGAGGCACCATGGGGCTTTGAAGGTCACCTGTCCAGGGAGGGACATTCTTGTAACCCTGGTTCCGTGCCTGAGGTGTTTTGGTTTTCTGAAATTCTTCTCCCAGGGAATTTTCTGTAAACAGGAGAAATGTTTTTGTAACTGTAACTTTGTTATTCATTCCTTTCCCCAGGAGGGACTTCTCCTTGATGTCCCTCTGCTCTGACCAATGTGAGTGAAGAGGTTTGTCTTTGTGTCACCAATCCAATTGGTCTGTGTGAAATGGTATAAAAGGGAGACACATCCCAGAAATAAAGGAGTCGTTTTCAGCCTTCTGAAGGTCGGAGTCTGTGTCCTTGTGGTGTAAAACAGCCTCAGTTGTGCACAAGGAGGGAGCCTTGATGCCTGTGAGGGTTTTCTCCCAGCTTGGTGGGGATCTGCCCAGGCTGCCCTGGAAATGGGCACAGCCCTGAGGCTGCCAGAGACCCGGGGACACAGAATCAGAGAATTGTGGAATTGTTCAGGTGGGAAAAGCCCTCTAGGACCGAGTCCAACCCAGCGCTGTGAAGGCCACCACTGACCCACGTCCCCAAGTGCCACATCCACACGTTTTTCGGACACTACCATGGCCCTGGTAATGTTGGTTCCAATGCTGGATCACCCTTTTGGTGAAGAAATTTTTCTTTAAATTATAAGTGTGATTGGGTTGATCCTTGGGGTTTCTTGGGTTGATTCTGGGGATTTCTTGGGTGGATTCTTGGGGTTTCTTGGGTCGAGTCTTGGAGTTTCTTGGGATGATTCTTGGAGCTGTGCTTTGCCAAGCCAGGGCACAGAGTCAAAGATACTTGAGGGCCCTTTCTAACCCAGGATATTCCATGAAAATCGAGGTGCCAAGCATCAGCGGAGCTGCTCACCGAGCCCAAGAAAACAGTGTCTGAAATCCCCTCTTTGTCTAAATGATTCCTACCAGACTCTGCCTGCCGAACCACCGAGTTCCTTCTTGCCTCAGAGGACATCTGGAAGGGAAACAGAAGGAGATCTGGATGAAAAATTTCCCAGATGCGAACGGAAGGTCAGCAGACGAAACACGAAATGTCACATTTGTTGCTCAACTGAGCAGGATCGCAACTGGAAAAACGCAGCCCTTCAGCCCTGCCGCCGAAAATAAACCCGAGTCAAACAGAAGTCATTGAGTGCAGATGCGAGGATCGGAATTAAATTCCCCCATAACTCCTGGGTAATGGAGTTCTGCCAGAGCCAGGAGTCAATTAAGAGGATAAATACTCCCATAACTCACCAACATTTTGCATTTCAGGGGTATTTTGCTGAAGTAAGCACTTAATGTGATTATTGTGTTTTGGCCTGATTTAAGATGACAACTTTTGCATTTGCTAAATATTAATTAGCCCAGGATTTCTATTTATTTAAGCTCGGAGGCAGCAAGTGGGTAGTTGTGTGATTTACCTCTGGCTCCTGGCACTTCTCTTGGCTGGGATGTTGGGAATGCAACTGTGACCAATTAACCTTCGTGCCTATCAGCAGAAAGGATGAACAATTGAGCTTGGTGGGTTTGTTTGGGGGGAATAATCATCCCACAGACCAGGGTGGGCATCTGCTCCTCTGGAGGAGGCTTTTGGATGCCTGCTCAAGGCAAGAAAAAAAATAAATAAATGGGGTTTTAATGGATTTTTCAGCTGTTTGGGTGGGATTAGGCTGTTCTCTTAGGGGTGGCTTTTAGGGGCATGGTGCTGCACGGCTTGTGCGGAGCTCCTGGGGTGCCTGCCCCCCTGAGGGTTTGGAATAATATCACAGGAATGGGAACAAGGGAGATTTTGATGGATTTTTTTAATGATGGATTTTTTTTTAGCTGAAAGAGGGGTTAGATGGGATATTGGGAAGGAATTCCTCCCTGTGAGGGTGGGGAGAGAACGGAATTCCCAGAGGAGTTGTGGCTGCCCCTGTTTGGAGTACCCTGGGATAGTGGGAGGTGTCCCTGCCCGTGGCACTGGATAATATTTATTTCCAACCCAAAGTGTTCCATGATTCCATGAAAAGGAGAGTCCTCACTGTGGGCATGGAGCATTTCCTGCATCAGACCCTCCAGGACATCCTGGATCCCTCTGAGGCCTCTGAAATCCTCACCCTGTGGTGTCCAAGAGCTCCCGGGCCAGCTGTGGATTTGTGTCATCCAAATCCCGTGTGGCAGGGAGGGAAGGTGGGCATGGAAAACCTCAAATTAAGGCTGGGATTAGAAAGACTCCGGGCACCCACATGTCCTTTGGAATCTAACTGGAATTTGTGTCTCGGCAGCAAAAAAAAAAAAAAAAAAAGGATATTTTTGTATCGAGCAGCACCAAGTGGAGCGTGTCAAATCTCCCCCCCAGGAATTCTGCTCCGCTTCTCCACCCCAATGCCCGCCCTCGCCGCGCTCTCCTGGCTCTGCTCTCCACGTAGTGAGGGGATGGTTGGAGGATTCCAGCTGTAATGGAGCCACCAAATTCCCTCGAAACATCTTTCCCTCAAATACCTCCCCTCTTCCAGCCACTGAGATGCTGAAATCCCTGCGTTTCCCCAGAAGGAGCTGCTTGCCATCCTCTCAGAAGGACGCCACCCGTCTTGTTGATGTTTGTTGAAACTTTGGATCGTCTCTGGCTTGGAGAGGTATTTTTAGCACCGTACTTTTCGGAATTTGGAAGTGTTGTTGGCCCCCAGTCAGGGAACAGCAGGGTTAATGTAGAGCCTGGAGGAGCTCTCCCATCTGTTCCAGCTTCCATCCAACCGTGGAGTTTTATGAGAGCTCTCTAGGAGGGCTTGGAGCTCTCCGTTTTGTAGAATTCCTTGGAAAAAAAAAAAAAAAAAAAGAAAAAAAACAGCTTGGAAAGCTGCCTGTGCCAAACAGGAGGAGGTAAAGTCATCGAGGAGACAAAGGAGCTTGGAAACATCAGATTTCTCTCACATTTTCAGGAATTCTGTTTATTTTGATTGACGTTGAAATTAGAGACGGAACAGATGGAGCGAGGGTACAGCAGGATGAGCCGAGCTGAGGCTTTGACATTCTAATGAGGAATTAAGAGGCAGAAGCTGCTGGTCGGGTTCTTCTTTGGGGCCTATTTATGTTTTATTTGCCCTGATACTTGTGCCAACAGCAAGAGATCCCTAACCAGGCTGACCCCAACAAATCCCTAACCCCAACACATCCCTAACCAGGCTGACCTCAACATGTCCATAACAAGGCTGATCTCAACATGTCCATAACTAGGCTGACCCCAAACACATCTTAACCAGGCTGACCCCAACACATCCCTAATCACACTGACCTCACCACATCATAACCAGACTGACCCCAAACACATCAACCTCAACCAGGCTGACCCCAACACGTCCCTAACCAGGCTGACCCCAACACATCCCTAACCAGGCTGACCCCAAACACATCATAACCAGGCTGACCCCAACACATCATAACCAGGCTGACCCCAACCACATCATAACCAGGCTGACCCCAAAAAATCCCTAACCAGGCTGACCCCAACATGTCCATAACCAAGCTGACCCCAGCATGTCCCTAACCAGGCTGATCCTAACACATCCATAACCAGGCTGACCCCGACATGTCCCCAACCAGGCTGACCCCAACACATCGTAAGCAGGCTGACCCCAACACATCCCTAACCTTGCTGGTCCAGCCACACCCAGCCAAGACAGATCATCCAGATTTGGTAAATTGTGTTTATGCCAGCTCCTGACATTCCCAGACAAAATACCCTGATTATTTTGTGGATTTGTGTTGGTACAAGGCGGATATTTTGTGATTTTGGAAGCTAGGGTGAGGGTTTAAAGCCAAGAATGAGGTGATGCCACAAATTCTCAGCTGATCTTCCCCTTGAGTTGTGTGAACACAACCAGAGCTGTGTCCATCACCAGGACACTCCCCTCCTAAGGGTGGTGTTTGTCATGGTGGCCTCGATTAGGTGGCTCTGTCACCAATACAAATGTTTGCACTAATTAGTTGTGGGTTAATGGTCGGACTTGATGATGTTAAGGGGTTTTTTTCCAACCTGATTCCCTCATTCTGGTGTGGGCTTGGGTTTCGCACATGGATGTGGCTGCGGGGAGATGAAGTGTGAAATGCTCCATGCATCCGTGGTTACATTAATTTAATATATTCAATACATTCAATACGTTCTGTGGACAAAGGGTTCCTGGTCCAGTTTTTTTGATCTCAGCCTTCCTCTGCCTCCACCGGCATTAAACGCACAGAATTAAAGGAAACAGAGTAATTGGAATCCTTCCCTGCTAATACACATGGGCAGCCATTTGGAAATGGAGATGTTATTATGGAAACCTAATTAAATAATTTTCTCCACTTGCCCCCCAGCCATGAAACAGCAGTGACGTGTGGTGACTTTTCTCCAAGCAGCCACCATGAAATCAGCACAAATTTTCCATCAAAAGTGGACAGCTGTGGCCATCAAACCAATGAGTGGTAGACCTGGGCAGCCTCATTAAATGCGATTTTTGTGTGGAGTGGGAGACATTTGCTCTCCTGAGCCTGGGCCTCAGCCTTCCCATGCAGAAAAGGAGCTACAATTTCTTTTCTCAACGAAGGAAGAATTCCCTTTCTCAGTGGGGATAGAATTCCTTTTCCCAATTAAATGGTTGGTTGTTAAGGTCCTTTTGTTTCCTTGGGGCAAACCAAAGCTGGTTTTGAGAAGTTCCCTCTTGACTCACTGGAGGTCGACTAACAAGAAGCAGAGAGGTATAAAAATGGGCTGGGAAGGGCACAAATGAGGGAGGGAATTGTGGAATGGTTTGGGTTGGAAGGGACCTTAAAGCCCATCCCATTCACCCCCTGCCATGGCAGGAACACCTCCCACTGTCCCAGGTTATCCCAACCTGGCCTTGGACACTCCCAGGGATCCAGGAGCAGCCACAGCTCCTCTGGGAATTCCATCCCAGCCCCTGCCCACCCTCCCAGGGAAGAATTCCTTCCCAATATCCCATCTAACCCCATCCTCTGGCAGTGAGAACCCGTTCCCTCTTGTCCTATCTCAGGTCTGCACTCCACAACCCAAAATCCCCTCTTCGAGCTCAAACTATCACATTTATGACCTGAAAATACCAACGCTGTTTTACTTAAGGATATGTGGAGCTGGAATTCTCTAGAGTTAATGAACAGCCTGGTGGGAGGAAACAGGAGGAGTGAGGCAGACCCAGAAGGAGTTAAACTGCACCTGAGAAGGTTGGGCAGCTCAGGTGTGTGTGTGTGCGTCCCAGGCTCCAAAATCAGGATTTGTTTCACTTTGTGCACCACAATGTGTAATTTTTCATTGTTCACTTCTTTTCCCGCCCTCTCTCTCGCTTCTCAGATGGCTTTGTTGGGAGTTCTCCATTCCTGATGACAGCCATCCCTTGGGAACAGAGGAGACAGAGGTTGTGTTCTCTCCTTTCCAGGGTTCCCCTGGCACGGTGTGTTCCCTGGGGGATGTCACCGGGCACCCTGTGACAGTGCTCTGTGTCCTGGCACACCCTGAATTGCTGGGCTGTCCTCTTTTTCCCCCTTTCCCCCCAGCTCTCTGCTCCTCACTGAGCACTTCTCTGCCTGGATGTGGGGAAAGGCTCTCAAAATCTCTCATCAGAGGCAGAACCATCCCTGCGTAATTGGAGGGACTGGAAAAGGAACATTTTGTGTCTCTTTTCTCCCTAATTTACTGACAACTGTGGCAGCCGGGGCTGGGAGTTGAATCACCTCCCTGAGACTCCATGTTTAAATGATATTTTTTATTATTTCCCATTAATCTGTCCGAGACAGGGGAGGAAGCTTTCAAAGTTTCACGGATGGAGAAGAACACCCAGGGGCCCCTGATTTTCAGCGGGAAACAAGCATTTAACTGCTCCTTTGTGCCTTTGAAAGCCTTCTCTGCTCAGGTTCTCCCCGTGGTGGTGGAACCAGCCCTGGTGTGGTTTAGTCCTCGTTACCTTAATTTGAGGAGAAAAAAATCCTTCCAAAAGGCAACTTGATGTGGTTCATCCCCGTCCACGTGGGGAGGATGGCTCTGATCATCGAGGCTGTTTAATGTGTCTGACAAAAGCATCACAAGGCCTAAGAGTGGGAGGCTGAAAGCAGCCAAGTTCAGGCTAGACACAGAATTTATATTTTAAACGGTGAGAGTTGTTAACCCTGGAAAATAACTTGACAGATTCTCTCTTGCCGAGTTAAATTGGTGGTGGCTGATGCCGGCTGCATGAGGGGGACCGGACCAGACCCGGCCTCTTCACGTTAATTATCCCAAAACTGATGCTGGATGTTTGGAGCGATGGGGCTTCTGGGACAGGAGCTGGATCTTCCCCATGCTGCTCTTTTGGATGAATCTGATTTTTCAGGGCTAATTAGGCTGCGCCTGAAGACAGCACTTTATTGCTCCGAGCACTTTATTGCTCTGTGAAAGTTGAGGTCAAGTCGATGGAAAAGGAGTTGGGCCATGACGTGAGCGTTCCCTGCTGCCACTGTTATAAACACCAGAAAAAGCGGGATTATTACCAGATCTTGGGTTTTTTTTTTTTACATTTTTATGTGCCTCTTGAAGACCTCTGTTCTTTTCTGATGCCCTAAAAAGCAGCTGAACTTTGTTGAAACCCGTCCCGTGCTGCAGAAACGGAGTAAATCCAACTGTGCTCGTTGCTCTCTGCGTCAAGCACAATGTCAGCCTCATTTCCTCCCTCTGCCTCAGCCCTTCTCCAGGGACACCTTTAGGAAAAAATCACTTTGTGCTGCTCTGCGTGACACTCCAAACTTGCAGCTGCCATGGCCGAATCATTATTTCAAAGACGAGGGGGGCTGAACTTGCCACTGACATTAGGCTGCTGGAATTTCACTGCCAGCCCTTGTCTTCAATAGGAGCTTATCTCTGCGAGACTCCGGATTTTAATGGAATTCGTGTCACAGCAATAATGGGGTCAGGCTCAGCCTGTCCCAGCATTGCCAGCAAGGTTTAGTTTATTTATTTTTTATTTTCATGGCCACCAAAGCTTTAAATAGAGCTTATCTGACGGGACCTCTGTGGGGAAGGTGATGGCGCCTTGGAAAGGGAAATTAAAGCCAGGTTCCTACAGTGAAACTCCTGTCGCAGTTCCCTGCTAGTCCCAGCCTCTGCAGAAAGGTGGGAGTTTGGTGAGTGGTGAAACACAGAAACACTGGTCCTGGCTTTGCTTCTGGCAGCAGGTCAGAGTTTTCCAGGTGGATTCAGCCAGGGGGTGAGAGCTGCCTCTGAACTTAAAGAATCGTGGAATCATTAAGGTTGGAAAAGGCTTTTAAGATCCTTGGAAGCATTCAAGGTTGGATGCATTTGAAGCAACCCAGCCTAGTGGAAGGTGTCCCAGCCCCTGGCAGAGGGTGGAACTGAGTGAACTTTAAGGCCCCTTCCAACCCAAACCATTCCATGATTCCATTCTACTAAATGATGTCAGGCCCTCTGTCCAGCTTAGTTCAAGTATTATTTGTTTTAACTGTTTTTATTGGGGTTTTTTTCGGGTTTTTTTGTTTTGTTTTTTGTTTGTTTGGGGGTTTTTTGGGGTTTTTTTTTTTNTTTGGGGTTTTTTTTTTTTTTTTTTTTTGGTGCTGTGTATAAAACTGTCAGTGCCTGCTTGTAGACTTTGCATGCTTGTCCTCAGGCCAGGAAGAAGCTTCTGGTCCCTCCTGAGCCCGTATCTTTAAATTTGCAAGGAGGAGCAAACCCTCCAAGGAATCCCCCCCAAGGTCTGGGAGCGCAGGCGCTTGCCCCGGGCTGTTTACTGTAACAAACAGATTTCTACAGCACATCCTGGCGCTTGGCTCCCTGCAGATGCCGTGGCAGCAAAAGGGGAAGAAACCATTTCCAAGCCATCAGATATTCCCTCCTGCAGCACCTGTCTGTGTTTTAAAAGACAAAAGGTGCACGAGAGGTCACGGATCTGCCGCAGCTCAATTGAAGATGTTTTGTCAGCTGATCGAGGCAAGGTTTCAAACCTCCACCATCACAGAGGTGCCAGTTTAGACAGGGTGGAACAGTCAGAAGCTGGATGTGGGCAGCTGGAATGCTTTGGGAATATTTGTGGGATATGGGGCACTGTTTTGCTGTTGCTTGGGTTGGGTTGGAAAGATTGGTTGGATTGGAAAGAATGGATGGGTTGGAAAGAACGGATGGTTTGGAAAAGCAATGGGGTTGGAAGGGGTGGTTGGGTTGAAAAGGGTGTCGGGGTCGAAGAGGGTGGTTTTGTTGGAAAGAATGGATGATTTGGAAAAACAGTGGGGTTGGAAAGGGTGGTTGCGTTGAAAAGGGTGTCTGGTGTGAAGACGGTGGTTTTGTTGGAAAGAAATGAAAGAAGCAATGGGGTTGGAAACGGTGGTTGGGTTGGAGATGTTGTCTGAACTGGAAAGGACTGTTGGATTGCAAAGGGTGGATAGACTGGAAAGGGTGATTGGGCTGAAAAGGGTTTATGGGTTGGGAAGAGCAGTTGAGTTGGAAAGGGTGAATGGGTTGGAAAGGGTAGATGAGTTAGAAAATGTGGATGGTTAGAAGTTAGAAGGTGGATGGGCTGAAGAGGATGGATGGGTTGGAAAGGATGGTTGGATTGGAAAGGGCAGTTAAGTTGGAAAAGGTGAATGTGTTGGAAAGGGCAGATGGGCTAAAGAGGATGGATGGGCTGAAGAGGATGGATGGGTTGAAAAGGGTGAATGGGATGGAAAGAGCAGTTGAGTTGGAAAAGGTGAATGTGTTGGAAAGGGTAGATGGATTAGAAAGGGTGGATGGGGCTGAAGAGGATGGACGGGTTGGAAAGTGTGGATGGGCTGAAAAGGATGTGTTGGAAAGGGCAGTTAAGTTGGAAAAGGTGAATGTGTTTGAAAGGATGGATGGGTTGGAAAGGATGGTTGTGTTGGAAAAGACAGATGGGCTGAAAAGGGGGGATCGAGCTGAAATGGGTGGATGGGTTGGAAAGGGTGTATGGGCTGAAAAGGGTGGATGGGCTGGAAAAGATGGTTGGGTTGGAAAGGGTGGTCGGTTTGGAAAAGATGATGGAGTTGGAAAGGATGTCTGGATTCAAAAGGATGCAGGATGAGTTTCCTCAAGAGCGATGAGCCCCATGATCCTGAGCCAGGAAATATTCAAACTGAGTTTATCTTCAGGTAGCTGAGCAGCTGGATTTGGAAAAGTCACCTCCAACACTGGGCAAAGGGAGTGAAGATCCCAAAGGGCCAACTCTGCTGCCACCTCAAGGGGCACTGTCAGGATGTGACACCTTTCAGTGACGTGGGAGGGCCTCTCCTGTCTGCAGTTTGCCTCCCACCTCCCATCCAAAACCCCTCCAAACTCTGCCAGGTGCCATGTGCTGAGCGGGAAGCTGGCGTTTGATAAAGCTGGGGTTTGATAAAGCTGGGGTTTGATAAAGGCCCACTTGTGGGACACCAAGACAGAGCCAGGACACGTCACAAGCGGTGTTTGCCTGGCAGGAGACTCTCAGTGGGCTTTGATTAATAACGACTCTTGGTACCACGGATATCTGTCATCCAAGGATATGCAAATATTCACTGATTGAGAAATTCCCCGCACTCACCGCCGCCGCGGCTCCATGTTTGTTTTTGTGTCGTGCAAGAACTTCTGAAGGTCACACCTCAACTGCTCAAGACTTGAGGGAATGGTCTGCATGTCAAAGAGCAGAATTTGGGTGGTTGCAAGAGAAAAACACGGAAGGAAGGGAAGGGAAGGGAAGGGAAGGGAAGGGAAGGGAAGGGAAGGGAAAATACTGCTCAAATGGTGCATACTTCAGGCCTTCAAGACAGGAAGTGAGCAGAGCCACACGATTTCCAAACTTCTGTGTATGAATAAGANGAAGGGAAGGGAAGGGAAGGGAAGGGAAGGGAAGGGAAGGGAAGGGAAGGGAAGGGAGCCCCTAGAGTTGTTAATCCAGGACGTGTAGAGGAATAGGAACGAGGATAAGAGGTTCTTACAGAGATGAAGATGAAGGAACAGACAGACCCTTTGCACATGTTGAGACTGACAAAAGTAACACAAAAAGTCAAACTAATTTAAAAAATAAGTGAGGACTTAATGGAAAATCAGTTTAGTGGCACACTGGGAACAGAACTGAGACATTCCCATCTGGGGTTCCCATATTTTAAAGCCCAGCCCAACCTTTTAGGACCGGCCTCCCAGCTGGTGTGAGCTGCTGTACACGCAGCAATGTCAATTTACGCTTCCTGCAGATCTCCTGATCAGGATCCACAATGGTAATTATGCATGCTCACCACTGATATTTGGGGATTAATTAACTATTCGTGGTTCCTATAAAGAATATTGTCAACCATTTAATGGCTCATTGAGTTCGGCAGGATTTCGAGCTTCTCTCTTACGATTTCCACGGAGTGGTTATTGTGATTTGTGACTTGGAGGAGCAGTGAGTGAGGTCTGGGCAGACCAGGAGCTGTTTGGCTGTTACTTCTACCCTGTGACAAATGGGCTTTAATTGGCTTTACACGGGTTTTGCTTGGTGAGACGAGGCAGATGAGGAGAGGAGATGCAGCAGAGTTCTTTTAAAAATTATAAAAGAAGTGCTTTTGTCCTGCCAGGTGTTCCACGGGTGCTTTTCGACTTTATCAACGAGGGTGAGTATTTAAAACTAATTCCTGTATGTGTTAGACCCCTGGTCTTGCATCTCCCTCCATAAAGATGTTTGAGTTGAGGTCTTCAGCCTAGTTTGAACACTCTGAAACTGTTAAAAAAAATGTGTGGATGTGGCATTTAAGGATATGGTTTGGGATTGGGTTTGGCTGGGAGAACAGCTGAAGTCCATGACCTTAGAGGGCTTTTCCAGTGATTTTATGATAATGTGATTTTGTACCCAAAAAAACCCCTCAGGTTCTGCCTCACTCAGTGTGTTGGCCGTTGAGCATTTCTGAAAATGTTTAATATTCCCGTGAGAAGCGTGGAGTGCCTGGAATACATAATCCCAGCTGTGGCTGCAATGGTCTGGGGTGCTCCTGGAATGATTAATCTTTCACGTAAGTCTTTGTAACTCACTGCTCTGCATTTATTTCCGGCGGGGGGGGGGAAATGCATTTTTGAGAGAGTAAAAATGGCCTTTCTTAACAGGTTCCTGTGCTGCAAAATCCTCCTGGAATCTGCTCTGTGTGAGAGTCTGAGAGCGGCCAAGAGGGGCGAGGGGCATTTTTTTGATCTGCTGATGTCCTTATTCCCCACTTTCTCACAAGATTTGGTGTGTGGGCCACCAGATGGTTGGAGCTGAGGCTGACCAGGATGAGAGAGAGAAGGAGCAAGTGACTCTTTAAGATTCATCCAGTTTGCAGAAGATTTTAGGATTTTGCCACCCACATGGAGCTGTGGCTTTAAACCAAGAGAGAGGAGGTTTAGACTAAATATTGGGAAGTCAGCTCACGTCTTGCCATCACCAGTCAAAGATCTCTTTGTTACGGGGCATTTTAAAAGTTTTCCAGCCACTAGCATATTGCTAAAGCTTACAGACAATTGTTCTAACCGTCACTAAAAGCACAGGTACACCTGCTTCAAACAATTTTTTTTTTTTTTT
>VXBN01010188.1:9943-22278 GCA_013397395.1 Sinosuthora webbiana | reverse complement strand
AATAAAATAATAAAATAATATATATATTTATATAATATAATTAACATATAAATATTTTGCGTTTTGTATAATTTGTATTTTTTACAGAATTTTATGTTTATTACACAAAACAACACAACGCTGAACCTTTTTCCTCAAAGCAAATCCTTCCACAGCCTTCCCAGTCCTCCACACACTGACTGTGGCATCAGGAACGTGGAACAGGATATTAAATCTCACCAAGTATTATTTCCTGGAAAAGCCCAGGCTGTAATTAAACGACATCCAATTAACAGCTTGAAAAGACCCATCTGAAAGTTGCAGTTACAAACTTTGACTCCGGTGGCCCCCTGGAGATGGTTCCCTAATCTCCTTTAATTAAGATATTCATAATATGCCAGGCAAGGGTTTTGGGAAGAGGCTTTTTAAGCTTCCCGTTCCCGTTTAGGGAGGAGCAGCCATCAAGAGCTCAATTTAAAAAAAAAAATAACTTTTTGATAGACAGTTTTAGCTCTTTCTGTGTTCTGGTGTAAAACCAAAAAGGAAAATATTATTGAAAATATAATTCACACATCCAAGTGTCGTAATTGGAATAGGAATATTCCATTTAATCCTGTCCATTCAATCCTGTTATCCCAGGCAATGGGAAGATACATTTTTGATTTTAGCTCGGAATTTCACAGAACCCTGGATTGGTTTGGGTTGGAAAGGACACCTTTGATCAGGCTGCTCCATACCCCATCCAATTTCTCATCCTTGGGTATTTTCCTTAAAAATACCTTTTTTTCCCCTTAAAAATACCCAGTAAAGCACCTCAGTGAAGCACTGACAGCAGGGACTTGAATTTTCCTCTAAAACCACTGACAAACCCCCATCACTCCCTGTTTCCTTCCCATTCCCAACATTATTTTGGACAGCAGCTCCTGTGCAAACCCATGTGCTCACATCGATCCCCTGCAGTTTAACCTCTGCCACACCCAGGTTGTTTTCCTCAAAAAATCCCGGTTTTTTTCCCCCCTTTATTTTGGAAGGATGTGGCAGTGCTGAGCTCAGGGCCTCTCCCAGCAGCACCAGCAGCCTCTGGAATTGTTCCACCTCCCTTTTCTCCAGCGAAAATCAATCTCCCGACTGCATTCCCCTCTCTCTTCTCTCATTTCTCTTCTTGTCCTCGCCCGAGACCCGGGGTGGAAAAGCCATTTTTTGGGAGCCGAGGCCTTGGCAGGATGATTTCCTGCTCGTTATTCCTGCCTCGCCTCCAGCTCCAGGCACAGAGACCTCCCACCTCCCCCCTGCATGTCCCTGATTGTATTTTTCAGCTGTGTAATCCCAAAATTGCCATAAATTCCTCCCTCCTACATCACTCCTTAACCTCAGTGGCCTTTATTTCTCTTTTCCCCCCCTCAGGACCCAATGGAGCAGGATTCCTGATGCATCCACATCCTCCAAAACTCATTTTTCCTTCTTTTTTTTTTCCCAAGCCAATTTCCCAGCACACGGTTTGCCTCCAAAGCAGATAGCCCTGGGGTATTTATTCCTCTCCAGCCACAAATTGGGGATGTTTCCCTTCATGGTTTTGTTTTTTCCTCCTAAGGATTCTGAAACCCACAGCTCCGGATAGAGATCATTAAGCCTTAAATGACCTATAAATTCCCATTAAAGGAAAGTTATACTGAATTCACTCCCCAGATCCCTACCCCGGGTTGCTTCTGGCTGTGCCAAACTCCAGGAGGATCAATAACTCCAACCTGGTCACAATTTTGTTCCTGCTCAGGAGAAATCCCGGGATTTCTCATCATGGCTTTCATTTCCTGCACAAAACCAACCACGACAACAAAGCCCTCGGAGGGTTTTTTTGGGAAACTCCCCCAGCTCTGCCCTTGTGGGGAAAAGCATTTTCTGCCTGAGATGGGTTTTGTTTTGATCTTTATTTTTTACCTGAAGAGGTGGGAACGGGGAAGAAAAGGGTCAGCAAAGGTTTCTCTGGAGCAAACCATTGATAAAAATCATTTTCCTTGGATTTGAAGCATCCCAACCCTGGGGCCAGGCCTCATCAAGCCCAGCTTTTCTGTCCCAATCACCCTCTGCGAGGTTGTTTCCTTCTGTTCCATGAGCTGGCAAAGAAAACTGCAGTTTTCACAGGAAAAAAAAAAAAATCCACATTAATCCAGATTGTTCCTTTGGGGATGGGATCTATCCCTGGCTCCCAGCATGACCTTGTTTCTCCTTGGATGGATGGATGGATGGATGGATGGATGGATGGATGGATGGATGTGGAAAGGCACTCCAAAATTTTCCTCTCCCAATCAATCAATCAACCGATCAAATAAATAAATAAAGTCCATGTTTCAAGCTGACAGGTTTTCCCTCAGGGAAAAGAATCGGAAAAAGTCACTGAATCGGAGAACCATGGAATTGTTTGGGTCGGAAAAGCCCTCTAAGGCCACTGAGTCCATCCTCAAATCCCCCCAGGGATGGGGACTCCACCACTGCCCCGGACAAAATGATTTCCATGGAGAAATTTCCCCTAAAAAAACGCCACATTTCAACAGGGAATTCCATCCTGGGGGCTGCAGGGGCTGGAATGAGAGTCAGTGAGTTGTCTCAGTCCCCTGAGCAGCAGCCCAAGGAAAGCTTCTGGATGTTTTGCTGGTGTTAAACATCTGAGGCAGAGCGATGTTGACGCGGCACAGGCACTCCCCGGGCCTGCTCTGGCGTTTTCCACGCTTTGTTGCCCAGGATCTTCCCCACCACCTCCAAAATGCCTGGGGAAAACACGGGGAGATTAAAAGGAAAGCTACTGCTTAATATTAGAATGAAACAGATACGAACTCCCAGGCTGGGTTGTGGAATAATGATAATTACAGCCGGGACAGCCGGGCACCGGAGAGCACTGAGTCCTCCAGCAGCTTTGTCTCTCTAAAAGGATTTGTCCCACAAACATTTTTAGTGATCTCATTAGCGTTGTTAATGAAAGCCATTAACTACAGACACCAGTCAAGAGTGGTTTGGGGATGAGGCCCGATGCGGGTTTGGAGTTCAAATTGAAAGGCACAGGAAGTGTAGGCCGGGGAATTTGGGGATAAACCACCCCTGGAAGTGTCCAAGATCAGGTTGGATGGGGCTTTGAATCAACCTGGGATAGTGAAAGGTGTCTGGGCTGGAACTGGGTGATTTTTAAGGTCCTTCCCCACCCCACCCCATTCCATGATTCCACAATAATGTCAAAATACACAGGAATTGAGATGGTCTTTGCCTGCTCTGCCCTGTGCACTTTTCACAGCCAGGACACCGAATCAGGAGGTTAAATTGGGATTTTCACTCCACGGATTTACTTGGGTTGGATGTTCTGCTCTGAAATCCCCCCCTTTGTCTGTCCTCATGTGCTGGGGGCGCCTGGCTGAGCTCTCCACTCCCAAAGCACGTCCAGAAAAACAGATTTTCCGCCTCACTTTGCACAAAAACCTGGAAAGCCAAACAGAAAGTGGAAAGAGATACAGGAGGAAAAGAAACCCAAGCTACACAGCCTCCATCCACGTTTCACAACCCAAATTTTAAGGCAAAGGTGGAGGTTTTATTATCCCACAATCACAAATTCAGCATTTCCAGCCAAGGCTGATCAAGGGGAGACAGAGTTTCATCCCCTCTCCCTCTCCATCTGTCTCTCCTCCCCTCCAGCCAGGCCCCTGGCACCAAGCAGCCCGGAATAAACGCGTTTTTCTCCCTCCTGTCTGGGGCTGGGGGTGTTCTTGCAGGGCCCTGGAAGCATCCTCAGCCAGGAATCCACGTCAGCTCCTTCGCTCCAGGCTGACTCCGAGACGTCCCTGAAAATTTAATGAGGTGGGAGAGGCGGGAGGTGCTGCTCCAACGGGAAATGTCACGGCTGCGCTGGAGGCTGCAAATGCCACCCCAAAGAACACCTTTTTCTTCCCTTCCGTGGAGAGCAGGGGGGATGCTGGAATTCTGGAAACTTAGATTTTAACAGTTTGGTATATGGTAATGTATGTGGGGCAAGATGGAGACTTTAGGGTGGAGGTTAGTTTTTTTTTTTTTTTTTTTTTTTTTTTCACCTTCTTCTTCCTTCTTCGTGGGTTTGGGTGGTTTTCTGCAACCAGAAAAAAGTTTTCTGTAAGTGGGTGAAAAACGTCCTCAATGTGGGCCTTGGGTGGTCATTACTGGGTCCAAAGTATAAATAATATAGGTGTCACATCGTTATTGGGGGATTATCACTTAAATAACCTTGGAAAGAGTTAGAGGTGCTCCATTTTACCTCATTTCTCTAACTCGTGGCTCTGTAAATAGGTAAGAAATAATAAACATTCAAATCTGAACATGAACCATGACTCTCGTGTGTTAATCCTGACCTTGGCAGAGAAGAAGAAGCCAGAACCATCGCAGGGGGAGAGGCAGGGAAAGAGGAAAAATTCAGATGGTTTGTGTCAGGTTCATCAGAGGGGTTTGATGTCCCATTCCCTGAAAATGTTTTGTTGGGAGGAGAAGAATGAGAAGAATGATTGATGTGACCGACCCCTCTGGGCGTGAATTCCCCCACCCCGTGAGGGATGAAGTGCTGGCGGAATTCTCCAGCTTTTGGGGCTGATTTAGGAACCAAGTCGCTGCAGATGGAAGTGGAGCCTGCGGAAGGAACACGGAGCTCACATCAGAGAATAGCCTCTGCGGGGAAATGAGGGGAGGAATCATTATCCCGAGGGTGAAAAGTGGGAAAGGAATTCACAAATCCACAGAATTCACAAATGCTGAGGGTAAAAAATGGGGAAGAAATTCACAAATCCACAGAATTCACAAATGCTGAGGGTGAAAAGTGGGAAAGGAATTCACTAATCCACAGAATTCACAGAATTCACAAATGCTGAGGGTAAAAAATGGGGAAGAAATTCACAAATTCACAGAATTCACAAATATTAAAGGTGAAAAAGCAGGAAAGGAATTCACTAATCCACAGAATTCACAAATGCTGAGGGTGAAAAGTGGGGAAGGAATTCACAAATTCACAGAATTCACAGAATTCACAAATGTTGTAGGTGAAAAAGCAGGAAAGGAATTCACTAATCCACAGAATTCACAAATGCTGAGGGTGAAAAGTGGGGAAGGAATTCACAAATTCACAGAATTCACAGAATTCACAAATGTTGAAGGTGAAAAAGCGGGGAAGGAATTCACAAATCCACAAAAATCACAGAATTCACAAATGCTGAGGGTGAAAAGTGGGGAAGAAAGGATCTACCTATGCAAAACCAGCCCTGCTGGTCGCCAAATTTATCTTTAGTCCTGGGTTTTGTGATTATAAATCCGTGGAATGCTTTGGGTTCAAGGCGCCTTAAATCCCATCCCACTCTCCCCTTTCCCACCATCCCAGGGTGCTCCAAGCCTGATCCAGTGGCTCTGAACACCTCAGGAAAGGCCCAGGACAGGGAGTTTTAACTAAATATTCTGCCAAGGCTGGTGCCTCCCTCACCTCTCAGGGATAATCCAAGCTCAGGATCTCAGATTCAGGACTACGACGTGCCACAGCCTTAAGAGAAAAAATTAGTTTACACCCCACATCAGCACCCAGTGAACCACCTGGAGCTTCCCCCAGGCCGGAGCAGGTCCTGAAATTCCTGAGGGAAGCACAGAACCATCCGAGAAGGGGACTCTGCGCTGCTTTAAAAAGGCACAAATCCCTCCAAGCAGGGCACTGGTGTTACTGGAGCATCTGGGAATGCTGCAGACATCTCCCCTGAACGACCCGCGGACTCTCCTGCACGGCTTGGAGCTCCTCGGGAGCGCGGCCGGGGATAATTCTCACTCCGAAGGACCCTCCCCACGAGGCAGCCAGGGGAGCGAGAGCACATCGATGTTTTATGTTTGCTCGGGTGCCTCAGACCCACAGGGACAGGGAGAGTCTGTCTGGGGGACCGTGTGGAAAGCCTCATTCCCGCAGGCTGGGCACTCCTCCTCAAGGACCTGATGTGAATCCAGAGCTCGGGGCTGCTGGAAAGTGAAATGTTGGTTGTTGTTGTTAACGCTTCGGGAGCAATTACTGCAATTCCGTCTTGTCGGAGCGTCTCTGCGGTGTCGAGGGTTATGGGGAGGTGACAGCACACCCCAGAGCCAGGATGTGACAAGGACAGGTTGTCCCTGGGACACAAAACCAGGGATGGACACACAGGACAGGAGTTTTGGGGTTTTCCAGTCTCAGATTTTTACGGGGCACTAACGGTGCCCACAGTGAGAAGGACATTTCTGTGTCTCTGCAGTGTCACAGGTTATGGGGAGGTGACAGCACGCCCCAGGTGACAATGACAGGTTGTCCCTGGTGCTAGCAACGGGTTAAAATGTTTCTAAAATCATGGGAATTGTATACAATAGATTCGGGGGAGGTGGAAAGAAAGGTTGGGCCTGGACAGGCCTGGGAAAGGGAACCAAAACTACGCAGGCCCTGGAAACAAAGGTTGGGTTTTGTCTTTACTGGATCATGTGAAACTGCACCTGCATAATCATCATGTGATCAGTGATATGATTGCTAATTGTTTGGAGATGGAATATGATTATTATCTCAAACAAGAATCATGAGAAATGATATTTGGGGGGCCTGATGAAAATACAAAATTCATACAGTAAAACAATACGGGTTTAATAATGAATATGTAGTTAATAAAGTTAGTTTTAGTAGTTAATAAGGGTATAGTTTTATACCCTTTTAATGAAAGGGTATAAAAGCATGTCCATTTCGGATCCATGGGGAGTCAGATTTGGGTCTGTACCCTGTACCCCTGATCCTCAGAGCTCTTCAATAAAAGCACCTGCACATAATCATTCTGTGATTTTGTGTTTCAGCGCTAACACTGGGACATAAAACCAGAGATGGACACACAGGACAGGTGTTTTGGGGTTTTCCAGTCCCAAACAGAGATGAACACACAGGACAGGTGTTTTGGGATTTTCCAGTCCCAACCAGAGATGGAGGCCCAGGACAGGTGTCTTTGGGATTTTCCTGTCCCAACCAGAGATGGAGGCACAAGACAGGTGTTTTGGGGGTTTTACATTCCCAGATTTTTAAGGGAGTGAGTGGGACATTTCTGCATCTCAAAATTGTTCTCCCACTTCAGCAGCTGACGGAGCACATTCATTTTCATTCCCAAAGCCAAGGATTCTGTGCTGGGAGAGGCTGCAGGGCTGGAGCCATGACCAACAGGGAACTTTCAGTCCAAGGGGAAGGAATTGGCTCCACACTGCCAGAGAGCAGGGTTGGATGGGATTTTGGGAAGGAATTCCTCCCTCTGGAGGGATTTCTGGAATTCCCAGAGGAGCTGTGGCTGCCCCTGGATCCCCGGCAGTGCCCAAGGCCAGGCTGGAGCACCCTGGGACAGTGGGAGGTGTCCCTGCCATGGCAGGGGTGGCACTGGATGGGATTTAAGATCTTTTCCAACCCAAACCATTCCAGGATTTTAAGATTTAAAGTGCCTGGAGTTCTGACCCCCTTCTAAACACAAAAAGGGGTCTGACCCACCTGGCTCCACCTGCTGCTCTGCCTGGGGCCATTTCAAGCATTCCAACAGCCAAAATTTATCCTAAAATAACCCATCCCTTGTTAAAGGGAACCCAAAAAAAGCCCAAACCCCTCCCCAGAAGGGACTCACCACCCACGCTGAGCCAGGGGCTCACAGAGGGGCACAAACCATGAATTCCACATGGAAACATCCTTGGGGTGTCGGGGACACCAAACCCTTGGCTCAGCTCCCTCCAACTCACTCCAGGCTCTGGAGTTGGGAGTTTTAACACAATCCCAAGGAAATGAAGCCTCCAGCAGCTCCACATCATTCTTTTGTGGGGGGACCAGAGCTGGACGGAGTGTTCCATCTTTATCTTATCTTTATCTTATCTTATTTTATCTTATTTTATCTTATCTTTATCTCATCTTATTCATATCTTACCTTATCTTTATCTTATCTTTATAATTTCTTTATATTTTATTTATCTTATCTTTTATCTTATCTTTATCTCGTCTTTATCTTATCTTTGTTTGGATTGTCGTGCTCCGGCAGATCCTGATTTCCAAACCCAGCTTGCCTTGGTCGAAAAGCTCAAAGGACTCAGAGGAGGAAAAGCCAAAGGGGACATGTCCTGTCCCGAGAATTTCTTTGTCCAAGAGTGAACAGCTCCCGCAATTCTGTGTCACGAAAACAAACTAATTAAAAAATTTGATTTTAAGTTTAAGCCCAGATTTTGTCTGACCCAAGTCCAGCTGCAGAAGTCAGAGGTCGAGTTCAGGGGCAGATTCCGGTTCTGGAGACACCCTGAGGTTTCCTGGATGCCACCACAGGTCTGTGCTGGAGGGAACAGACGTCCCGACCGAGTCCCCGAGCGTAAAACAAAGCGAGATTTGGATCCCAACCCCGTCCCTGCCATCGTGCCCGTCTGTCACCTGGCTCGGGGCTGGCTCCGACCAGCCCTGCTGCCAGGGCCTGACGTGTGACAGTCCCCAGACAGCACCTGGGGTAAATAAATAATACTGACTAATTATGGTAAAGTGTCAGCTCAGCCGTGAGGCGTTTCAGGAGCCTGGGGAGGGCACAGAGCGATTTCCCAGTCCCAGAAGCGGCACAAATGGCTCCAAGTCCCAATTTTGGAGCTCACTTTCTCCATCCCCCCCCTGGTTTTTACAGCTGGGTCTGCGATGCCTCACAAATCTCCTCTCATCTGTTCTTTTTTCTCCTCAGGCTTTCCACCGAGAGGCAATAAACTCCCTTAAAGCCGGAGCTGTCCGCGGGGGAGAGGCTCATCCAGGGCTGACAAATGTCCTCAGCCTCCCTGCGCCTCGTCCAGTGCACGGAGGGATTCACGCCATCCCTCACCCGCGCTCCAGATGGATCAGTGCCTCGTCCCGGAGAAACGCTCCTCTGACAGCTCCCAACCTCCCTGGCCGCCGGGAGTGATGGGGAAAGGCTCTCACGGCTGGTTTTTCTCTGCTCTGTCACAAGCAGGGAACGCTCTCTGGAGAATCCTTTATCTCCCCTGTCTGCTCCGAGTCCTCCACGAGGCTTTTCCAGCCCTCACTCCTGTGAGATCTCCCCTGGGAACTCTCCCCTCGGTGCCTCGGGAGCTGTCTCACCTCCAAGTCGTGTTTTGTGGTGTTTAGAGCCTCCAAATTTATGGGGGGATTGGGAAGAGGGATCTCCAGGGAGAGCAACAACATCACCTTCATCCCAGGGTATTTATTTATTTTCCTGCAGTGACTACACAGGATCCAGGACAGCTTTAAGGGCTCGGGTTCACCACGGATTTATGGTGGCTCAGCAGCATCCACAGATCCATCCTGACCACGGTGGATTCCCAGATCTGACTGCTGCCCTCAGCCCCGAGTGATGCTGAGCTTTGTGTTGGGTTGAATTCCATCTGGGTTTAACACTCGGGGACTATAACCTTCATTTTCCCCATGTTTTACACCCGTGGCATCCTTGTCCATCCAGGGAGAGCTGTGCTCCTGCTCCAGCCCACTGATGGCACCTCACAGTGGGTTTTCCTTCCTCATCCTATCAAGTGGCCCATAGGAAGGATTCTTCTCCTTCCTCATCCTATTAATCAGCCCTTTGGAAAAACTGTTTTCCTTCCTTACCCTATCAAGCATCCCTTAGGAGGAACTGTTTTCCTTCCTTATCTTATCAAGCAGCCCATGGGAAGGACAATTTTCCTTCCTAATCCTATCAAACCTCCCTTAGGATTGTTATTTTCCTTCCTCACCATCCCAAGCAGTCCTTAGGAAGGCGTTCCCAAGCCAGACTGTCCCAGGGAACTGCAAACCTGTGAGCAAACACAACAATTTTTACTCCAGGAAGACAAAAGTCCTATTTCAGGACACCATGGGAAGGAGAATTTTCCTTCCTAATCCTATCAGACCATCCACAGGAAGGATTCTTTTCCTTCCTTACCCTATCAAGCCGCCCTTGGGAAGGGCAATTTTCCTTCCGCATCCTATCAAGTGGCCCAGAGGAAGGATTCTTTTCCTTCCTCATCCTATTAATCAGCCCTTGGAAGGATTCTTTTCCTTCCTTATCCTAATAATCCGCCCTTTGGAAAGACTGTTTTCCTTCCTTACCCTATCAAGCATCCCTTAGGAGGAACTGTTTTCCTTCCTTATCTTATCAAGCAGCCCACGAGAAAGACAATTTTCCTTCCTAATCCTATCAAACTTCCCTTAGGATTGTTATTTTCCTTCCTCACCATCCCAAGCAGTCCTTAGGAAGGCATTCCCAAGCCAGGGAACCGCAAGTCTGTGAGCAAATACGACAATATTTACTCCAGGAAGTCAAAAGTCCTATTTAGGGACATGCCAGGCAGAAGGAAGTTCCCTAAAATAACCCCAGCTCCCCCAGGAGGGGCTCGGCCGTGGTTTGGGCTGCAGGGATCCATCCTGCTGACACCTTCCCGAGGCTTTTTCTTCCAGTGACGCCCACACTGAGGAGTCTCGTTGTGTTTTCAGGAAGGTCTGGAGTATTTTTATTTTTTATTTTTAGGCAGAGCCTGTCCTGAGTTTTCTGTCCCCGTGGGCGGGAGTGGCGTCAGAGCGTCTGGGGTGCCCATGGTGACAGCTCAGCGGGAGGGGGTGACAGCCGGGGCCAGGGCTGTTCTCAGCTCCCTTTGCAGCCCTGGTGCTCCCACTGGGTTCCTCCTGCTGCCTGGTGTCTGTGTTTAGCTCCGGGACGAGAGCAATTCCCGATTCCTGATTCCCCAATCCCGGTTTCTGGGTGACAGACGCGCGGAGGTGAAGGTGCCGAGCTGCCGGTCCCACGTGTGACAGGAGAGTGATGGTGTCCCTGGTCTTCCTGGGCCCCTGCCAGCTCAGGAGATCCACATGGACACCCGGCAGTGTCACCTCCTCCTCAGGAGGAGCAGGAACAGCCTGGGGAGATGGGTGGGAGCTGGGATTTGATCTCCAATTGGAGCTGGGTTGGAGCTGGGATTGGAGTGGAGCTGGATCTGGGTTGGAGCTGGGGTTGGAGCTGGGTTGGAGCTGGGTGGGAGCTGGGATTGGAGCTGGGTGGGAGCTGGGTGGGAGCTGGGTGGGAGCTGGAATTGGAGCTGGAATTGGAGCTGGGATTGGAGCTGGGGTGGAGCTGGGATTGGAGCTAGGATTGGAGCTGGGTGGGAGCTGGAACTGGAATTGGAGCTGGGATTGGAGTGGAGCTGGGTAGGAGCTGGGATTGGAGTGGAGCTGGGGTGGAGCTGGAATTGGAGCTGGGATTGGAGCTGGGGTTGAAGCTGGGTTGGAGATGGGATTGGAGCTGGGATTGGAGATGGGATTGGAGCTGGGTTAGAACTCCACGGATGGAGCTGATATCACTTCCAGGCAATTCCAGACTCAGCTCAGGGGTTTGGTCATGGAGTTTTGAGCTCTGGTGATGAGACAAAAGACAGAGTCCCTGTTAATGGGACAAGGGGACAATGTCTGTGCACCCCTAAAGGGGAAGGGTGACAATCTGGGAGCCCAAGGATTAAACTGGGAATTTCCTGGCATTTGGAAACAGCCTCAGGTTGTGCCAGGGGAGGCTGAAGTTGGATTTTGGGATAATTTCTTCCCGGCAAGGGCAGAAGTCCCCATTCCTGGGGGGGGATTTACCAGCCCAGGGGATGTGGCACTTGGGGACGTGGTCAATGGTGGCTTTGGTGGTGCCAGGGAATGGTTGGGCTCGATGACCTTAGCATGCTTTTCCAACCCAACCAATTCCATGATTCCCTGATTTCTGTTGCTGGGTGTGCCTGGCAGGGGGTAGAGGGAGATGATCTGCATGGTCCCTTCCGCCCCAAACCTGCGATTCCACCCCAAAACCATCCTGGGGTTCTACAACTTCCCTCAAAGCCGAGCAGGAGCGACAGCACAATCTGCTCACTTGGACATTTTAACATCACAGAATCCTGGCAGAACTTCTCCACAGGGAGAGCTTTTCCTCAAACAACACCGACCGGAAACCCATCTCCCTTTTGTTTGGTAACGAAGGACGGAGCGGGAGAACAAATAAAAACCCACCCGGAGGAAAAAAAAAAAAAAAAGGGATAGTGAAGGATGTCAGGGAGGGCCGAGCGCTCCATCTCCAAGGCGAGCCTGTGACAGACAGTGGGTTAGACAGAAGATGAGTTCCAGCTCCCCAGAGCATGGCTGGGCGAGCTCCCCCCGCGCAGGCAGCGTGACAAACAGCCCCTGATGTGGAGGAATAAAAATAAACTGCGGCGGAGATCGGGGCAGGCGTCGCCGCTCAGAATCTGCCACGGAAATCAGCTCCGGAGCTCAGGGTGGGGATTTGAAATGCATGGGTTCACCGGCAGAAAAACTATGAAACCTTAAAGGAAAAAAAAAAAAA
>VXBN01010185.1:7454-22390 GCA_013397395.1 Sinosuthora webbiana | reverse complement strand
TGTCTTCCCAAACCGAGACACTTACCTTTGGCAGAAAAAATTTACTTGATATTTCACTGCTTTCCTTATTTCCCAGTACAACTGTTTGATTTTGTTTGTTTTTAAACAGTAGGGTTTTCTATCTATGTTCAATGGAATCACATTTGTCCTTAGAATATTTTTCTGATTACATTTCTCTTAAGCAATTGAGCCTGAAAACTCTTGTTAATAGAAATGGGAAAGTGAACCTAACCAGTATCTCAGGTGGGAAGTTTTTACTCCTTTATGGTGCTTTTTAATTTATAGGTTGACCCAGGTCTTGGACCAGGAGACCAGCATTATCAGCAATTCTCTGACATGAACATATGCACAATCATAACCCAGACCAGACAAAGGATGGCATGACACTGGTACTTACCGTGCAATGAAACACAACCAGACTCAGTAGACTGATCTCTCTTGGAACACCAGCCTGTGTTACTGAATGTAGAATGTATTTAAGATTATTTTTCTGTTGTTGAGATCAGTGAGGAGCTTATTCTAAAGTAAATTTGGACACCTTGAACTCCCACATAACATTAGCAGGAAGTAGAGAGGCTCTCTCTCTTTGCAGATCATTCATTTCTCAGTAAGCATTCATTAGACCTTATTGTCACCTCATCTACAAATATTTTTACACACTCTTTAAACTTTCGTATTCAAACTGCTTGTAAATGGAATATGATTTCTTTCACAAGATGATTAACCTTGTTGAAAAGGAGCATTACTTCAAGAAATCATTAGGGCATTCAATCTTGCCAAACAATGACAGCAGAGTAGCAAGAAGGAAAAAGGGTGTAACAAGAAGGAGAAATGACCTGGAATTTTATCACATTAAAGATCTTTTCGCACTTGTGTCTGTAGATGCAGAAGGTGTTTGTGAGGATATTTTGCTGAATTTTTAAGATCCATACACACCAGAATTTTGATACACAGAAGGCCTTTTTGAATCATATGAGCATGATTAAAAAAATAATAAGGCAAAACTTAACATGTGTTTAACATTAAACATAAATCCTACTGATTTCAGTCAAATCATTAATCTACTGGTATTTCCCTGAATGACATTCTGTTCTTAATGAATCACAGCCTGAGGGAAAAGACAGACAAGTGTTTCATTGGCTTCCAACTAAGTTCTACATTTAATTTTTTTCTTGACTTTGTGGCAGTACTGCAAAAGGTAATGTTGTCATCTCATCTCATTTAGTACCCTGAGGTCAACAGGAGCTAGCTACATAAAAGAAGTACAGGAAAATATTTTAACAAGATGTGGGTACAATAATGACCAAATACTGTGTAAAAACCTGAAGCATAGGATTCTATATTCCATCTTATAATAAAATCATAGGGTAGTTTGGGTTGAAAGCTAATATACTTCAAACCCTCTTCAAGGGAGGGATGAATTGAGGTTGCTCAGAGCCCCAGACAGCCTGATTGAATGTTCCAGTGATGAGGTATCCTTCAGCTCTCTCGGCAACCTGTGCAAGTTTCACCACCCTTGTAGAAAAATTTCTTCCTCACATTCTTCTGAATCTTCTCTCTTTAAATTTAAAGCCCTGTCCTGTTGCAACGGGCCTTATTAAAAGGTCTGTTCCCATCTTTCTGATGAGTCTCCTTTTGATACTGAGTGTCCGTCCATAATAAGATGTTCCCAGAGCCTTCTCTTCTTCAGGCTGAACAATTCCAATTCTTTCAGTTTATGCTCACAGACTATGTGCTCCAGCTCTCTGATCATTTTTGTGCCTCTCCTCTGGACCATCTCCATAAGTTCTGTGTTTTTCCTGACCCTTGTTTGCTCATGTCCAGTTCACACCCACCAGTGCCCCCAAGTCCTTCTGTGCAGAGCTGCTCTCAATCCCTTCAAGTCTCCCGCCTGTTTTGATAGCAGGGGTTTCCCCAGTCCGTGTACCGAATCTACCTTTGGCTTTGTCGGTCCTCATGAAATTCCCAGGGGCCACTTCTCAAGTTTATCCAAGTTGCCCTGGATGGCATCCTGTCCTTCAGGAGTGTCAACTGCACCACTCAGGTTGGTGTCACCAAGCTTGCAAACGTGCTGAGGGTGCGCTCAATCCCTTCATCTGTGACATTGATGAAGATATTTAACAGATACATGGTCTAATATAATGTTTGTCACCTATAATTCCAGGAATACAGCCTAATAAACTTTTACAGGTTTTGTTTGATAGTATAATGTTTACACTATGTGGAATATCATCATCATTTAGTTTGGACTTATATCTATATCCACCAAACATCATTCTGATGCCTTAAAATCTGTTTGGAAACAATTAACTATGTTCAATAAAGAATTTCTATAGATGCTTTATCAAAACACAATTTGAACTAAAGAAAATCTTTATGGCATATGCACTTTAAGTAATGGAGCAGTTTATATTGAGTGTCATCATGCAGCATTTGGAGGATGGCCAGGGTATCAGACCCAGCCAGCATGGGTTTAAGGAGGGGTAGGTCATGTTTGACCAGCCTGATCTCCTTTTATGACCCACCTGGTGGATGTGGGAAAGGCTGTGGATGTTGTCTATTTGGACTTCAGCAAGGTCTTTGACACTGTCTCCCACAGCATATTCCTGGCAGCCTGGGGCTTGGACAGGAACACCCTTTGCTGGTTAAGAAGTGGCTGGATGGCCAGGCCCAGAGAGTAGTGGCTGCATCCAGCTGGCAGCCAGTCACCAGTGGTGTTCCTCAGGAGCCCGTGCTGGGGCCAGCTCTGTTCAACATTTTTATTTATGACATGAATGAGGATATTGAATCTTTCATTAGTAAATTTGCAGATGACACTAAGGTGGGAGTGTGTGTAGGTCTATTGGAAGGGAGGAGGGCTCTGCAGAGAGATCTGGTTGGATGGATGGGCTGAGTCCAATAGGATGAAGTTTAATAAGTCCAAATGCTGAGTCCTGCACTTTGGCCACAATAACCCCCTCCAATGTGGCAGGCTGGGAACTGTGTGCCTGGACAGTGCCCAGGCAAAAAGGGACCTGGGGGTACTGGTGACAGCAGCTGAACATGAGCCAGCAGTGTGCCCTGGCAGCCAAGAAGGCCAAAGGCATCCTGGCCTGTATCAGGAATAGTGCAGCCAGCAGGAGCAGGGAGGTCATTCTTCCCCTGTACTGGGCACTGGTGAGGCCACACCTTGAGTGCTGTGTCCAGTTCTGGGCTCCTCAGTTTAGGAAGGATGTTAAGACACTTGAGTGTGTCCAGAGGAGGCAGCGAGGCTGGTGAGGGGCTTGGAACACAAAGCCTGTGAGGAACGACTGAGGGAGCTGGGGTTGTTTAGCCTGGAGAAAAGGAGACTCAGAGGTGACCTTATCACCCTCTACAGCTTCCGGAAAGGTGGGTGCAGTCAGGTGGGGGTTGTTCTCTTCCACCAGGCAGCAAGTGACAGAACAAGAGGACACAGCCTCAAGCTGCACCAAGGGAAATATAAGTTGGATATTAGGAAAAAGTTTTCCACAGAAAGAATAATATAGGACTGGAATGTTCTGCCCAGGGAGGCGGTGGAGTTACCATTCCTAGATGTGTTTTAAAAAAGACTGCATGTGGCAGCTGGTGCCATATTCTAGTTGACGTGTTGGGTTGGACCTCAGTGATCTTGGAGGTCTCTTCCAATCTAGTAATTATCTGTGTGTCATTCTGTGTGTGACTCCTTACCTCCTGTAAAATACAATAAAAGCCCTTATGGGGAACGTATATCTAAATTGTTATAGCAGATAAATAGTGAAGTTATTTCTTAATCTGGAAGAAATACTAATGCAGGGGGTTTTTGTTATAAGATATGCCTGAAAATATGTAGCATATTCCTAAAAAATATTCAAGTTGCAGGAAAAAGAAAATGATTGTAGGTTTCAACAGTGTAAATTATCTTGTCATTTACTGAGAGCCAGATATTTAGCTCTGTTGATAAAAACCATTGCATACCACCAATCCCTACCTTAGGCATATTTTATTTCCTAGTAATAAGTACAATGCTACAAGTAAGTAGCATTAAATAAAAACATGGCATTTTTCTCTCATTGTAGCAATATTATTATATAATGTTTTCCTGAAAAATGCAAAGAAAAGAAAGTTAGCAGTCAATATCAATTGTCATTGCTGCTTTACATATTCTTTTCAATAAAGTCTTCTGATAGCTATACAGAAGACTTTTACTCATGAATGACTTTTTATCTAATGCAAGCTAAAGCTAAAGCAGTTATCTGCATAATACTAGTAATATTTGCTTGGTTTTGTGTTGTTTCTTGATATTTTCTCTCTATCAGGAAAACTCAGTCTGTTTGCCATGAACCTGCAACAATCAAATAATGAAGAACCATACTGAACAATAAATCAAATATTGGAATAAATCCACTTCCTTATCTGTTCCCAGAATTCAAAAATCAACTTACACAATTAAAGCCAGACCTCTAATTAATTCCAGCTGCATTTTACTCCAATACAACATTGCAAAGGCAGTAATTGCTGCAAGGGACAGCTGGATATTAAGTACTAGGTATCTTCCTAAACATCTTTTTGAGCTGCTATTTGTGACATGCATACAGATAATTTTTTTTTCTACTAATCTTTTTTCTACTAAAAAAGAAATTTCTTATTGATGCAAAATTGATATAACCTGAAAGACAAATTTCTGAAAGACAATTTGATTTCCCTAATTTTTTTTCATGCTTTATACTTCTTGTTGGAATAAGCTGTGGAAAAAAATCAGAGTAAAGGAAAAGGAAAGAATTTGTTGCAAAATTTTATTTACATGGAAATGATCCACAAATGCCTAAATTGTCAATTTTCAACTATCTGACCAAAAAAGCACAGTCATATTCAAAGCCACCTCACAGTACATGGAAACAGCCATCTGATACCTTGGCAAATTAGCAATAATCATTTCAAAAGAGCTGTAAAGCCCTACTAGTCCAGCAACTCTACTACTTAGGAAAAAAAAAGGTGAAGAAATTATTTTGAAACTAAAAAATTCTTTTTAAAAGATCATTCCTAAATCTGTCAAGTGAAAGCTACTTGGAGCAATAAATGTTATTTGAATGAATGTTAGATCTACTTTTAAAAATCTGACTTTGTTTTGTTGAATGTTCAGTGACATAATTAAATCCTTTGCTCAGTCTGGTTCATCATTTGTTCCCCCTCAGCCTTCCTCTTGACATATTTTAGGGTTCCAGATCACAGGGTTTTTTAAAAGGTCAAATTGTGATTTGATGACCTCAGTAATTTCTGTCTCATGTCTTAACTGATATTGAGGACAAGATCCCAAACTGCAGCACACAGGCACAGTTTAAATTCATTGAAGCTGAGCTAATCACAGGAGCACCAGAACTGTTTAGGCCTTCTATATAATCTTTCTTCTTTTACTCCTCTTCCTCTTCCTGAGCAAAGAACATCTAAGATGGTCTAATGATTGATACCAACCTTACCATGTGACCATCTCACAACAGGTCCAGTTTATTCAGTTTATCCAGGATAAATAATCCATCCAGTTGCCTTAAAGGGGTATATATGTCAAGGAAACTTCCTGGTCTGACTATCTGTGAGCCACTCTGCCAGTCGCATTCCCACCACCTGAGACTGTCACTGCTTGGACCAAAGACTCTTCACAATGCGTGGCCCCAGTAAGCCAGATGGGCACCCCATTTGACTCCCTATTCACACCCCACATCAGTCACACAGTCAGATCAGCTTTCCTCCCTGGTTTGACTCTCAGTTTCCCATTTTTAAGTATCAAATTAATTTAATCATGGTGCCACAATATCTTTTGCTGATGCCTCTGGGGGTAGGGAATCCTGGGGGTTTATACTCTCACAGTCCAAATGTGTGGAAGTCTTGGCTCTTCCTGCTGAGTCTTCATCTCCTGTTGTGTACCTGAGTGTCTCTCACCTGGCTGTGACCTATGCCACAGGGACCCATGTCCTTGGTTATGCAAAGGGTCAGTGCCTGTTCACGGCCTCTTGTCTCAGGTCCTGTCATCCAGAGCTCGATCTACACTTACACTGCAGCAGTATCCCAAGCTATCTGCACTGAATGTGCTCCTCAAGAGTACAGAACTAAATTAAATTAGAAGTTATGAAAAAAGGCCCTTCCTCTGCCTTTACGACCAATGCTAATTATTTTGCCTTTTATCAATTTTCTTCACTTTGTAGGACATTCTACAGCATCTCATTCTTTCATGGTTCCCATCTTACCCATCACAATTTTCTGTGTTAAGGTCCTATCTGACAATGAATGCACTGTTTTCAAAAGTCTTGTTTGAATGCAACCATGTTTTCCACAGCACAGTCTGAAAAAGGCATAAGAAGACAGAGTGTATCGGATTCATGTTCCTGTGGATGTCACAATATTCCAGGAATTACTAAAGGGAATGTGTCTATAATATAATTTAAGATGGACCACCCAGTTCTTCTAAAGACAAGCACTGTTCCCTTTACTTAATTAACAAGTTTTCTTTTGCATTAGAAAATTAAATTTAGTGTTGGCTTTCACTGAAAGAAATAGCTGTTCTATTGAGCTCAAAATTATTTGAAATTGCATTTAATGTTTTCAATATAAGTCTATTCACTTTTACTGAAATTCAAATCTGAACAGTATTCTCCCTCTTTACTTAAAATGCAATTAAAAAATTGTAAAACAGCGTGACTTAGAAGATCACAACTTCACCATGATTTCAACACTCACACTTTCTAACACTTCTCCTGTACACATATATTTGCACTGCAAGGAGGTGAATGCATGCTAACAAGCTCTATGTAGCCATATGGAAACAAAAGCAAGTATTTTTTGCTTAGCACCAAAAATTTTGTGAAGGATCTAAAAAACCAAAACTAAAAAAAAAAAAAATGCAGAAGATTATCTGGAAATACCTGGAAATGTATTGCTTTAACGTTTATGCAATATCACAGAATGCTCAGATATTCTCGTGAGAAATGGAAATGCTTAAATCACATACACATATTGCATTGTTAAAAAACTTTGACAGAAGAGAAGGGGGTTGGGGTTACAAGTGTGTTTGTATTTACAAAATAAGGTACCAAATGTGGAGTCTGTGTGTAAAGCATTATTATAGTTTAATTTTTTTCAGTGTATTTTCATTTTTTCTATTGCAGATTACTTTTTGCATTAAGTAAATACTAATTCTATCCTTGTCCTCAGCCAGCAACTAAGTACCATGCAGACTCACTCACTCCCCGCTAGACCCTGAGTGTAAATAAAAAACTTAAAAAAAATATGTGTTAAGAACAGTTTAATAACAGAAACCAGGAAACCAGGATTTGATTTAAATGTTTTATTAAGCACACTTTGAAACTATTTAAATAAGAAAGAAATAGGATTTTGCAATTTCATCTTTTGTGACAGTAGATATTCCAAACCAACTTTATGCAATAATTTTGTCTACAGAGTAAAAGCTATCAATTTTTTAATTGATTAATTAATTAATTACACTCCTCTTCCATGACACTTTCTGCTCTGGAAACTAATTTATATTGTTCTCCCTATAAGAGAGTCGAGAATTTACCACCAGCTTATTTTCATATACGTACTTTCACACACACACATTTATGTGTGTGTGCGTGGTATAAAGTGATTGAAAGAACCACACAAATTTAACCCTGTAAACATCTAAATTACATTGTAAGAATCTTGGTCTCTCTAGAGCATGAAAAATTGCTCAAAATCACTTTAGTATCACATGCTAAATATATTATATAATCCTTATCTAGCTTATTTATGCTCACCGTTTCATACAAAAGCATACTAAATACTGTGCACACTTACAAACTCTCTTAAAAGTGTAGTTTAATGATGAAACTGTATTTTTTTTCCATTATTAATCATAAGTATTTATAGCCAGTCTGTGTAGACAGAAAATTTCAATAATATACTCTTCAACATTTTATTACAGAAATGAATTCAGGAATAAATGAGGAAATGTGACAGCCATAAGGCACCATCTTTGTAGAGACAAAGCCAGAGCATCAAACACTGGTGACATTTTCATGAATGCCAGCCATGATGCCCCTGAAAAGCCTTACAACTGTATACTGATGTCTGCATGGCATCAATGCAAACCACAAATGTTCTACATACCAAGTCATGCCCTTAAAATCAATCAAAGAACAATGAAGCTCAAAAGAAGAAGGGAGAGAGAGGTGGGAGAGTGATGTTGTTGTTTATATTGACATTAATCTGTCCCAGGAAAGGCATAACTTTGATTACTCTCTGTTTGCTGAAGTGGTAGAAAAAACTAGGAAGTTTATCCAAGACTTCACTATATGACTGGAAAACCTGAAAGAAACCAGATGCTGCACTGATTTGCATACACCGAAAAAACACCAAAACTTGAAGTGGCATTTGTCACACTCTCTGGGACTCTACCTGAGGTCCTGAAGGACCATATCCATGTTTTCAACATTTTCACAGTCTTCAGGAAAATATCTTTCTCTCAGAGTTCTTAAATACCATGACAACCAATGGATTCTGTGGATCTGGCTTATCAGATCCAGCTTAACATCCAAATGGCTGTTCAGTACAAGTTTTCCCCCACCTGAGGGAAGAGAGTTCTCAAAAGGTTAGTGGATACAATTTAAATGAATCATCTACCTGCCATGTCACCTCTCTCTAAGATTTCTACCCTGTGACAGAATGAAAAACCCTTGAAGACTTTTTTTCCTACAGCAAGATGACTGACTTAGGATAAAAGGCCCAACTTTCAAACAGCTTATTTTCACCCTCAGAAGGAACAAGATGCAAGTCTGCTTTGAGAATAACATAATTATCTAACAGATGTTAGTGTTTTATGTGACTTTTCATGTGAAGAACCCTAATAACTTGATTGACCAATTTTTCCCTAAAGAGTGAGGTGACACAAGACTCAGATATTGCCTTTGCCTGGACTCAGCTTTACTGATTTTTTACTGATAAACAAAAAGTACCTGCAGGTTTCAGTTCAAAGATAGATAGGTAAATCAATATTCCCATTCAGTCCTTGACTTCTACACTGAAATTTGTTGTAAAAAGGCTCACTAATGTCATTTCCAGAGGTGATCTCTCTTGACAATATCCTGTCCACTGGAAGATCACTTTATTTAGCTTTACTGTGTACAAGTGCTCAGGTCCTGGCACTGTGGGACTGCAGGGTTCACCTTTGGGAGCAGAAGCTTGGGCAGCTCTGTACCAGAAACAGTTCCAGAGCACTCCAACACACCCACCCGAGGTGATGGGAGGTCCAAGACAGTATTTTATAAAAAGCATAAAAATGCCACACAGCAGAGGATGAGAGAGGAATAAGGAAAACAGTATTTAAGAAGCAGCCTCACAGACACAGACAGTGGTGAAGAAGGTGGTGGAGCAGGTGATCCAGGCATCAGAGCAGATTCCCCAGCAGGCCTGGTGAAGACCATAGTGAAGCCGACTGTCTCTGTGCACAAGAACTGCAGTGGAGCTGATATCCACACTTGGACCTGTGGAGAATGCCACACTGGAGCAGGTGAAGATGCCATGAAGGAACCTCTACTTTGTGGAGAGCCCACCAGCACCGTGTTCTCGTGAGGACCAGTGGCCCCTGAAGAAGAGCCAACACAGGAGTGGGTTTTCTGGTGGAAAAGAACAAAGGGTTTTTGAAGAGCCTTCCTGGCCTTTGCTGGATATAACTTTGAAATTGTGCAGTTAAAAATTTGTAACTTAAGAAAATTCAGCTGCCATTGGTCAGAGAACACCAGTGAGTTTGGGTTTTTACCCAAACTGTCTGAAAAAACAACAGATTCAGCTGCTGAACCTCCCTTTTTTCTCAGTGTTAGCAAAAATGAGGTTTCTAAGTATTTATATATTTTAAACTATGATTAATATTATGTATAGTCTTTTAATTTTACATACAATCTTTTTCTTAATTTCTTCAGTACTTTGACTGCTATGGTGAAAATAAATCCTGACCAAAAGTGCGTCATTTCATACACACCCTAAATTAAGTTCCTGAAGATTTCAAATGTGAAGCTATTCTTTTCTAGTAAATTACAGGAACAATTAAAGATATTTTCCATGTAAAAGAACCGCATTAGCAGATGCACATCTTTTAGTATTAGAACGTATCAATCAATCAATCAATCCTCGTTTTCTAAAAATCTTACGTGATACTACTGAAAACAAGCTCCAAAAACTCTCTCATGCATCAGCCATCAGTATTTAGAACCCTTGCTAACAAAAGGATATATCCAAATTCCATGCTAAAAAAAAAAAAAAATAAATGGATCTTCTTAGAAAAAACATCTACCCTGCCACTAGAGATGACAATATGATGTGCAGAGATGACAATATGATTTGGACTGAAATCTGCTGATCAATTTTTCTGATCATAGTTACTCTGCACCAAGACACTGACTCTGAGAGCAAAGTGCACAAGATCTATCTCATACTAACTCTATGTCAGCTTTGGCTGAGAAGTTCTTGAGAAACAAGATCTGACAATTTTTCCTGTTAATATGAGCACATCCACTGCTTCAGAGGAAATTCATGTAATCTAGTGCTTTCCAGCACTAATGCACAATATATGCAACCTATCTTCACCAGTAACTTTCTATATTAAAGTATATGTAAGCAGAGTTTTGTCAGCACTTTCATTTCCTGGGCTGAAAAAACACAAGTGGACCCAAAGTGTGTTCTGCCAACCATATTTTAATTACTTTTCATAGGTTAATGGCAAAATTTTTAGTTTAGGAACAAACACTGGTCAAAGAGTTATCATGACAGTAGTAAATAACTAGACTAAAAAAATTACTTGCCACAGAAAGTAAGTGATATAAAAAATTGACCTCAAAGGCTTAAAGAAATGCATACAGATCAGAAGTTTAAAGGAATCTTTTTAGACTTGATTCAATATATTCATTAGGGCATTTCTTGGCTAGTTCTGCTTTAAAACACATAATACCACCAAGAAAAGATGTTAGATTTAGTAGCATTCCTAAACTGTTGGTTCCTTTGCTCTTTTTTTCTAGTGGATTTCTGCCAGCAGAACACTGACTACCACAGAGACATCTGAATATGTCCTTTGAAAAAGAACAATTTAATTCCCAAATTTTATTATTTTATTACCTCATAATCAGTTAAAAGGACTCTAAACATCTTTGATGGAAAGGTCAAAAGCTTACCTGAAAATGTGGATTAGCAGTGGCATCATGCTGTTTGCTACATGACTCTCTTCACTTTTTGTTTGGCCAGAAACTACCTATGATTTTGGGATTCATATTACATTTTTTTAAAAAGAGCTGGAATGCTGATAACGATTTTTTTTTTTTGTCTTTTTTTTTTTTTTGTCAGGCTTTATATTCTTCTTTATGCTACATTTTAAACCATTTTGAGTCAGAAATTGTTTGGCTTTCAGGAGCCCTCACTCAGAAAATTGTTGAACACTAAACCTTGAAATAAGGCACACACAACTGTGTGCTAACAGAATTATTTGTGTAACACTATTGACTTGTTAAAATACAATTAAAATTGTCCAGCAAGTGTTCTCTAACTTTAGGACAACTGGCACGTAATAGCTAATGTGCATAGTGTCAAAGCCCTCCAAGCTTTCAGTGAAGGGTGACTATGTGCAAATATCCAGGAATGGGTCCTGGATTATGCTAACTCCTAAGAGTAGCCTCAAGTACCTGTAGGAATGCTGACTAGTAAAGAACACACATGCCATCCCTGCAGTTTAAAAGTATAAGCACATGATTTTTTGTAACTGCAGATGTTCTCTGCCATTGTTCTCTTTGAAAGGATTGATGTCACTGTAGCAAAGGGACTCAAATGTTGCTCTGGTCTACAACAGGTTTCTCTCAAGTGCCTAGAAAAAACATAGAGAAAGAGTGAGAATATCCACTGCTGTTAAATTGAAACACAAGGATGGAAGGAGCATTTATATTGGACAAATCAAGTTGGTTTAGTTCTGATTATTATTCAACAGGTTAAAAGCAGATTTTATCCATTTCAAAACTGGTGGGGGTAGGAGTTGTTGATGTTGTTATTTTTGTAGTTATTATTTTGAGATAGAAGAGGGCATCAAAATTGGTGATTGGCTTTTAAATGTTTTCATTTCTACACACATGTATTTCACAATAAAAAAACAAATAATTAAAATAATATAATTTTTAAAAATCTCATCCAGAATAGTGGGACTCAGAAGAAAAGATGAAAGTGAAATAGTGTCATCCACTAAACAGTTTATGAACACTGAGAAAAGTGCCATAATTTAGTAATCACTATGCTAACAGGGTACAATTAATGCCGCTGTGTTTATGTGGAGAGATACATCAAGAGATTACTGCTGTAGTACATAGTGATCCAAGTTTCTCAAAATCTGTGTTTGATAAGAAACCAGCCACTCTAATTCTAAGATATAAGCAAAAACATCATTTCCAGGATGAATAAGGATGCCAGTGGGACCTAGAAACTCTCTTAAAACAACAAGCTATGCAGCATCTCCCCATCCTCAGGCAAAAGAAAATCCAAAGAAAAGAAATTCACCAACATGTAATAGAGAAAGGAAGCTTTATAGACCGCAACAAAACTCCAAATCAGTGTGTCACCTAACTGTCAGCCAGAACAACAAATGAAGGGGCAAATCACAGATTTGATTTACTGTCTATGCTTCAGTGTTTCACTCTGACTGAAACCTGAGAAATGGTATGTTAAGCTCCTTCAAAAAAAATAGTGAGAGAGGCATCTCAGAAATCAGTATCAGAAGCAGCAAAAGTACCTTCAGCTTAGTGCTATTTTGCAAACAAAAACCAAAGATATAAATGGTTCTTTTAAAATAACTCACAGCAGATACTCTCAATGCAACTTCCCTATCAGCACGTTTACAAGGTTTTAGCAGAATTCTTTTATTCAGTGCTGAATCTTTGTACTACTATTTTTTGCAAATTACTGCTACAGCTCAGTTGTTGTCACAGCAGTGATTTCAACACAACGAAAAGTAGTTCAAGTTAGGTTAGGGAAAGACCTACACACCCTTAGCATAGATTCCATGACACCTAACTTGCAAGCCCTCTAGCTTAAAACAAAACCCATGACATTGTATTAAGTTTCTGCACCCTCTTTATACTGCATAGGACATCAACTGTTGCAAAACTAAATCCAAACTTGCAAACACTTTGTCTAGGGTGACAAAACAATTGTGTCAATACGTTGAAAAGTAATGTGCCTAAACAACTATCACATAAGAAAATGTGGAGGCCAAAGTTCCCTAGATCTTAAATTTTCTAATTTCAGAATGTCTTCATCCACTATAAGAACTGTTTTAACAGAAGGTGCCTATCTCTATTGTTCAAAGAACTTTAAAAATCCTGTAGACACTGACATACTTTCAAGTATTTTACTGGTTGTGACACCTATGGGAGCTTTACGTATCAGAGTTTCTCATGAGAAGAGAGAAAACTTCTCATATGATAACCAAATTACAGAGATTATACAAAAGGAGGCACCAACACCACTATTAATTCTTTTGGCCAGATTTAAAAAGACAGGCCTGGTTATAAGCATAATGTCTGAGTAATTGAATTTTGACAGAATGTATATACATTCTACAGACCAAAATGTTTAATCCTACATTTGCCACCCCAAAAGGAAAATTTCCCTTAACTAGATGGGAATATCCTCCAATGAAATTAAAAGGCAAAAGCAGTAAGATATTATTTTACAGAATAGTTATAAGTGTTCATAATTTTCTGCTGTCTTCATATTGTTACTGCAAAATTTGTACCTTTGTGGCACATACAAATATGTAAACAGATAGTCAAGTGCAACTGGAAATTATCTGCCTCAATAGTATAAAAATTATTTTGAACTTACATGAATATATTTACCCACTTAAGAAGTCACTTTATGTCTTTATTTTTCTGTTAGTTTAAATAAATATATGCACTAATTCATAACTTTGCAATCAGTGTTTTTCATCTGTAAATCTCAAACTTGTGCACTTAGGTCCAATTACGTATTTGTAAATGACATAATATTGCTGATGAAAAATTAGGATACATAGGGCAGAAGAAGATACATGTTCAGAGCCTGCATGGAAAAACCTCAGGCTTCAGCTAACAGAAAAGAATCTACAGAAGTAGACAATAAGTACACAGATGGTGAAATTATGTTAACTGATTTTTGTTATTAAAATAAGAGCTTTAAGCAACTTTATAGAATATCTATTTAAAATAGCCTTCAAGAAGCCTTCAAGCTAAGCAACAAAGCAGAAGTAAAAACAAAGATATCATCTGTTATGAGATACTGCATCATCAAGTAGCACCCCCCTTGCAATTTAGAATGGAAATTATGTAGACTCACCTCTTTTTGCAAACGGCTTGTCTAGTGGAGAGTAACAATAGATAATTAGTTTGAATTCAGTCTCACTGGGCAAATCATTCCATTCACCACAATCCTTCTTGTTAGATGCAACTAATAGGATTATGTCTGCAATATCCATGACATGTGAGCTCAGACTAGTCAAGCTAAATTATGACACTGAAAACCAAAGCAATTTGGAAGTGTAAGATTTGAAAGAATTCATTGGAAAACATCCAGCATCATCTAAAAGGGCAAACTGATATAAACATAATTCATCTGTTGAAGTAATAATTTCATATGTGGCAAAATGCCAGTTGTACTGCCATCAAGGCATAGATGCATACCATATAAGCAAGCGAAAACGTGTATGTGAGGAGACTGATGTCCACCCTGCAATCCTCATACATTTTTCTGGTGTAGACTCTCCTTCCTTCCTTCCTTCCTCCTCCCCTCCCCTCCCGGTTCTTTCTTCCCTTTCTTCCCTTTCTTCCCTTTCTTCTCTTTCTCCTTTCCTTTTCCTTTTCCTTTTCCTTTTCTTTTCCTTTTCCTTCTCTTCCTCTTCCCTTCCCCCTTCCCCCTTCCCCCTT
>VXBN01010144.1:5714-18430 GCA_013397395.1 Sinosuthora webbiana | reverse complement strand
TACATATATATACACACACATGTCATATCTCCTTTATGTTATGTTTTTACATTTTTATATATATGTATATCTATGTATAGATTTATATATATTTATATTTCATATATTTTCAAATTTATATATATATGTATATTTGGTATCTCCAGTGAATGAGAGGGATAGAGTTGGGAGTACCCATCTTTCTTTTATATATATAAATACATACAGATATGTATATATATGTGTGTGTGTGTGTGTATATTTTTATTGTTTTTAATTTTTTACCTACAGTAAATACGAGGAGGAAGAGTTGGAAACATCTGAGTGGTGTCAATCACAACCATGTGAAGCTCTAGACAAGTAATCTGGCCCTGAGAGGAGAAAATCAAGTAGCTGGACACAGGTCAGGGGTGCTGAGGAGCCTCTTTTAAACTCAGGTTTTTGGCATCCTCCCTGAATTTTGGCCGCGGCCCAAACGGGCAGTGTGGAGGCTCTTCCCTCAGCAGGGAAGCAAATCCAGCCTTTCCCACTCCAACTTAACGGAAAAAAAACCCCCACAAGCTGTGTTTCGTTTACCAAAACAAATAAAATGGGGTGGTGGTGGTGATGGTGGAGGATTTTTGGTGCCCCAGCCGGTCGGGGGTCGGTGGGACCTGGCATCCCTTGATACCCGATCCCGCTCCCTGGGATGCCGGGAGGAGCAGCGGGATCGTGACTCAGCCCCACATGAGCCGGTTTCCTTCCTGCACCGCCAAGCCTGGGCTTCTGATGTTTTGTTTGCCGTGGAGCTCTGGGGGCCAAGTGGGAGCTCCTGGAAATCAAAGGGAAAGAACAACATCTCGGGCTGGCTGAGGCGGGGTGCGGTGTCCTGGCTGGATGGGACACCGGGGAATTCCGGGTGCTGATGGAAGAGGGGTGGGAGACGCTGGAGGAGGGCACGGGTCAGGGCTCCAGCACCAGGCTTCTTATCCCAAATTTCTCCCTGTACGCAGCAGTGCTCCCTGGATGCTGTCGGTGGGAGCCCTCATGGGCTCCTCAACCTCAAAGGAGGAAGAACAGGGCTTTTCCCTCTCTCCTTTCTTCTCAGGTTGTCCTCCAGTCCTCTCTCAGACCCACTGGGTGGGGAATGGGACCTCCAGCAGCCCCTCTTGGATTGAGATGGGAGTGGGAGGCAGCTCAGCTCTCGTTAATCACCCCAGACAGGAGATCGCCAGATTTTGTCTAATTTCAAGTTTCTCCCTATCAATGCCAAAGACAAAACTCTCCATGAAAAGCTGTCCAATGTCTGGACCCATCCAAACCAGGTGACCACATCCAAACCCTCACCAGGAATGTCCTCACTGCCTCTGTCCTGGGCCTGGGGCAGGATTTGAGGCCTGGCCACGGCTGTGCTGGGATCTGGGGTAATTCCAGGGGGAATGGTAATGCTTGAGGGCTGGGGCTCTTCCCTGTCCTAATTTCTTGACTAGTCTAAGTCTATTGCAGGTCTGTCCGTGTTCCTTCCATCATCCAGAGGTGGCCGTGGAGTTGTTCCAGCCCTCAGGCAGTGCACAGGTTCTGGCTTGAGCCCTGGGGATGTTCCCAGAAGGGTGTCCACAGGAGACCACAGCTACAATCCGAAGAGTAGGCTCCGGCCAGAACTGGATTCTGCTCATCCATTGCGAAAAATATGGGGAAAATCCATGTTTCTCTCATTCCCTCCATACCCACTTGCACAACTTCCCCCTCCTCCCCAGCCAGCCGGGCTGCCAGACCCAACCCTGCCACTGTCCTCCCTCTGCCAGCGCCTCTGACTCCCTGGATGCCCGAGGTGGGCAGGATAACCCTGACCTCCAGCCCTGGGGGCTCTGGCCTTGCAGGGGCTCTCCTGAAGGATGAGGAGAAATCCTAACGGGGGGCTGGATCTGCTCCAGGCGGGCACCAGGGATGACAGGCTGGGTTTGGCCGAGGTGACCCCGGATCGATGCTGAGCCTGATCCCACAGTGCTGAGCCTGCACTCTCCACCCTGAGGCTCTTCTCCCCAGATCCATCCCGCCTTTGCCTGGGCACATTCCCACACAGCGAGCAGGGAAGAGACCCCCAGCCTGCCCCACAGCCCTCCTCGTCCCATTCCCAGCATTTATCCTGCCGCACGTAGCCCTGGGGGAGCCAGAGGATTGTACACACAGAGGGAGAAGTTATTTTTCCTTGACATAAACATCCAAGCCTTTCCTCGGCCCCTTCTCTTGAAACGTGGAGGTAGGACCTGGACTCATAACATCCGGCAGGAGGGGTTGGCCTTATCTGCCAGGAAACACTCAGCTCCGGATACATCCTCCCCTGCTCCCGGCACCCCAAGCAGCTCCCATTGGCAGCGCTGGGCAGGAAACCACTCAGCAGCTTGTCTCATTCCCTCCTCTGGAGAGACGGGAGGGAGAGCCTGATCCTGCCCTGCCCGCAGCGGGGCTCGGAGTCAGGGTGGGGTAGGGGGGAAAAAAAGGGATGGAGGGGATAGGAGAGCAAAAAGGGGGCATTTAGGATTTAGGGATTTGGGGGAGTTGGCTGTGTTGAGGGTTTCTCTAGGCTCTGTCA
Organism: Sinosuthora webbiana; assembly: GCA_013397395.1. Taxonomy (NCBI): domain Eukaryota; kingdom Metazoa; phylum Chordata; class Aves; order Passeriformes; family Sylviidae; genus Sinosuthora; species Sinosuthora webbiana. The sequence goes on along the minus strand of VXBN01010144.1, from coordinate 15,879 downwards.
CTGATTTGCAGGGTGAGCTCAGTCCAGTCACCTCACCCCTTTCTCTGCCTCTACTCCCCTCACCTGGTTCTGCTTTGAGAAATCAGGGAAATTTGTTGTCTTTCAGCTGATTTCGTGGCAGAATCCAGATCTCTCACATGGGTCAGGGACCCCTCGTGCTAAAGGCAGCACAAGCATTTAGTCCTGTTCAAATTCCGGGGAAGAGACAGGTCATGTTCCAGCGCTGGTTGGAAAAAGAGTGGGAGGGAAGGAAGAATTATCTGTGTTCTACAGACAGGGAAACTGAGGCATGGAACATCCACGTGGCTGTTTGTCAGCAGGGCCCACCCCTGCCCAGTGACACTGGGACAAGCAGAGAGGGGACGGAGAGGAGTCACCACCTGCTCAAGGGATTCAGAGGAAATCACCCAGGGCATGACACACATGGCAGCTCCTGGCCAGCCCAAATTCCAGCTGTCCGGGAAGGGGGAAGGTGACCTCATCCCTGTTCCCAATGCCTGGCACCATGACCTGCACAGCCACGGGGCCAAGGAGTGGCCAAGGTCCCTGGACACCAGGGGCAGAGGGCTCACACCCTGTCACCTTGTGGCAAGGACATACCCCTGTCCTGGCCCAAGCTGACACCCCAAATGTGGTGTGAGGCTGTTTTATCCCTTCCTGCAGCCCTGATTTCATTTTCCTGCTGGTTCCCAGGCTGGGGACAGCAGGCCACAAACCACAAGGCTCATCAGCATGCACAGAGACAGCCATGGGCTCCTGGATTTGGGATGGCGAGGGAGGAGAAACACGCCCAGGACTGATGCAGAACGAGTCCTGCTTGGGGTGGAGACCCCCCAACATCCATCAACAGAGATGGCCAGCAGTCTTTCACACGGATATCCACTTTCCAAGCAAAACCACTCCTTCCCACCTCTGCCAGCCTCTTACTTTCCATCTGCTCCCTGCAGCAACGCCCTGCATCCCCAAAAAATTGCTGCGGGTGGAGGGGACTGACCCTCAGCATCTCATTCCCCGTCCCCCCAGAGAAGGGGCAGATGCTTCTGCTCCTGAATTTCATCCGGGCTGCAGTGTCCTGGGGGTGGGAGCCGGCTGCTCCCGGCGCTGGGCGTGTGCCCGGATCCGGCCGTGGCTCCCAGGGAGCCGCACCTCGCCTTGGCTGCGGCTCCCAACGCCCTCGGGGGGCCCCGGCTCCCGGTTGGGGCCTGTAGCTGTTCCTGGCGTGCAGAGAGCACAGGGACAAGCTCCCACCTCTCCTCACGTGGCTCCCGGGTTGAGCAAGTGGGGACAGGCTTGGCTGGCGGGGATCTCCGTTCGTCCCGGCACGACGGGCTCCTTGGGGATGGGGTGCGTGGAGAAACCCCTTTTCCTGGGGAAATCAGACTCTGGGAGCTCTTGGAGAGGGGTTTCCTTCCACCTGCCCTGCATGGGATGAAAGCAAGGAGGGAAAAGGCTCATAGGGTGGTGCAGTTGATCCCATCGTTGCTCAGGGCATGGGAATAAGGAGAAGGAGCAGTAGGAGCAGCCAGTGTCCTGGAGAAAGGGTCCTGTAGGGTAGGAATGTGACATCCCAGATCAAGCTGGTGGCAATATCCAGAGGTGAATTTCTGGGAGGGGGCTGGGACAGCTGAGCCTCCTCCCTGAGGCAGTTTCACTCTTCTCAGCTGCCTCTTGGGGCTGGGGCACCACAGGGATTGCAGGGAGAGATGGAGAAGGGAAAAGCAGGACTTCTCCAGCCCCACTCCTCCTCCTGGCACAGTCCTACGTGAGTCAACGCTGCTGGGCAGAGAGGCCAAACAGGATCCTGGCACCTCCCTCCCTCCAGCTCCAAAATCCTCCTGAAAGAGTCACATTTGGGTGTCAGGGAGTCAGGGAGCCACCACAGCACCTGGGGCTAGGAGGACACCCAAAGGTTCCTTTCCCCCTAAAAACTAGAGGCCAAAGGTGAGTCGGGATGCCTGAGAGCTGGAAGAAGGAAGAGGCAGGATGGGAGAGCTGAATCCAGGGGATACAAGTGGGGGATGGAGGAGCACAGGACAGGAGCATGTTGGTGCTTCCCCAAATACTCACAGTCTCCCCTTTCTGGGACCATGGGCTCTGTGGATCAGAGATGTCATTTATGGGAGACAAGCCACCCTGAAGGACAGGATTGGGTTGGGTGACCTCTGAAGACCCTTCCCAGCCACCACACAGAGGTGGCATCACAAAGTTCATTAGGAAATGTGCTCCTCCACTTTTTGGGGCCAAGCAGGAGGACCCAGCCTGCGAGGACACTGCTTTAGGATGTGTTTACCCTGCCTTGGATCTCCAGAGGTCCCTTCCAGCCCTAACAACTCTGGGATTGTCTGTGCATGGCTTGACCTCAAGGACAGCAAGGGACACAGCTTGATTTAATGTCTGGCAAGAGCAGGCTGTGATGTTATCCAACAACATGGATTAAGAGTTTCTATTTGCTGGCCAGGCCTGAAAACCATCACTCAACATCACCTTCACGTGGCTCCCCAAATTTGACCCCCCCCACATTTCTGAGGCCTCATTGCCTCGATCTGCACCTGAAACAAGGACCCTTTTCAGGGAATGGAGCATCTTAGAAGGTGAATCAGCCCAAACTGGGAAAGAAAAGAGAGCCTTAAATGTGACTAAAACCCACGCTCCAGGCACTGGCGCTCGCTCCATAAATTGCCAACATCATCTGTGCTCACCAAGACACCAAAGGCAAAGCTCCTGACTTCAGTGTAATATGGAAACAGGATTACAAAGATCTTATCCGAGAGATGGCAAAAGCAGGATCAAGGCCAGCAGTGACCCGAGACACTCCAAGAAAAGTGAGGGTAAGCACTCATCGTGCCCCGAGTCTGTTTGTCAGAAAGCAATCCACAGTTTGTAAAGATAACCACAGATCTTTGTTTTATTTATAAAAAAAAATGGAAGTAGAAAAAATTTGGCTGAAAATACCAACAACAATGACGACAACAAAAATATAAAAAAATAGCACTTGCACGGGAAATGTTTCTGTTTTGAAAACTGTTGTCAATAGCGACAGCAATTTAAATCATTGAACAATCATCATATAAAAACATTTATTTAAATTAAATATTTTATGCAAACTCGTATCTACACTCATTCAAAATGCATAGAGTCACACAAAAGAGATGGAATGTATTAGCTTAAAAACCGGTGAACTTTTGGGGTATTTTTTTTTTTTAAGTTTTCTTTGCAATTATTATTAATACATTTTTGGGGACTGAAACCAGGAAATCATAACCACGTTACTAACTAATCATTACCAAGTGCCATACAGTAAACACTAAGATTAATCATGTCATATAACTGATTTAAAATAAAGCTTCATCTTTATGGAAAGGAAGAGAACTCGAGCAATACAAAATCCGAGGTGGGGTGGGGGGTAGAGAGGAATAATGGAAGGAATAAATCAAGGTACAGCTTTATTACAAGCAATAAAACGCCAGAGTTAGGAGAGGCATTGGGCACTGTGGCTCCAAACACGGAGCCTTCCCCTTCAAAGGATGTTTGATAAAAAAACAAAAAGTGTCTGCTACATCATCACCTCTTAACCAAAATGTTCTTCCCAGGACCTGCTCCCAGGGGTGGACGCCGGCCGGATCCTGCTTTTCCAAGCCCTGATTTTACCCCACTCCAGAACAGCCCTGGGGCTGGCTACCCTTCTCCTGGCTGGTGTCCCCTCCCCTCTGGGGTTTCCCAAGGGATGAAGCCCCCAATCCATGCTCTGGGGCAGGGGATGGGGGCTTTAATCCCCGTTGGAGTGATCAGGCAGGTCAGGCTGGCTGCAGCAACGCCGCCACCAGAACCCAAAACCAGCTCATGGACCTTCACCAAAATCTTCCCTTCTCCCATCCCTGCCTTTCCCCTTTCCAGGGGGGAGTTCAGACCTGACATTTGCGGGGTGCTGCCGCACTCCTGACTCCAAAGCAGAGCTGGGGACGCCCCAAAATGAGGTGCAGCCTTCCTGCTCTCCCGGGAACATCCCTGCCTTGGAAGAGGGACTTGGCCAAAGGGCTTTGGCGTCGGGAAGTGCCCCCCGGCCACGGTGGGAGCAGAGCACTCCGGGCTTTGCACGGTGGTGAGCCAACAACCCAAATCCTTTACCTACAACACCAAGGAGACTCCAGGGCCCTGCGGTTCGGACTGGGTCACCCTGAGGGGGCCGCGGGCGGTTGTCCCCAGGGAGCAACAACGCCTCGGGACAGAGTCGGGTCCTTCCTCGGCCGGTCCAGGCGGCCCCGGCTGGGCTCCTAAGAGACGCTGTAGTTATTGTAGTAGGTGGCCGTGGCGTCGGCCAGGACGGAGATGAGGCTGTTCTCGGAGCCGTGAGAGCTGCCGGACGCCGGGCCGTGCCCGTTGGCCAAGGCCCCGCCGTGGTGGTCGCCGTGGCCGGGGTTGTTGAGATACTGGTCGAACTCGTTGCGGTCCATCTCCCCCAGCAGCTCCGCTTGGCTCAGCTGGTCCAAGGGGTCGAAGCCGTGGTGGTCGGGCGGCGGGGAGAGCTGGCCCAGGTGGGCATGGAGGTTGGGAGGGGGCAGGGAGGGGAAGGCGGGTGTGTAGTGCAGGTGGCCGGCTGTGGCATGGGGCTGAGCGGGTGGTGGCCGCACGGCAGCGAGCCGCCCGCGTACTCCGGGGAGAAGGCGGCGCCGGCGAGGTGGGAGCGGTGGTGCTCCTCGGGGCAGGGCGAGGAGAAGAAGCTCTGCTCGGGGTCTATGGCATCCAGGGGGGACATCTCCGGCGGGGTGGGCAGCCCGTAGGGGTAGGTGTCCACGCTGGTGCTGCTGCCGCTGCCCGGAGCCTCCCGGTATCCCCGCACAGCCGGCAGCCCCGAGCGGGGCGGGTACTCACCCGGGCCCTCTTTGTCCCCCCCGGCCCGGCTGCAGGTCCTCTTTTCCGGCACAGAGTTCTGGTCCCGTGTCAGGCTGCCCAGCAGAAAGCCGGGATCCACCCGCTTCCCGATGCGCTTGACCTGCTTCTTCCGACGGGGCCGGTACTTGTAGTTGGGATAATCTTGCATGTGCTTCACCCGCAGCCGCTCGGCCTCCTCCACGTAGGGACGCTTCTGCGACAGGCTCAGCGCCTTCCAGGACTTCCCTGAAACGGAGGAGACGCTCCCTTAGCACCCGCAGCCTCCCGAGGGAGCCCAAAATCCCACCTGGCACGCGCAGAGGACACATCCCAAAAACCCCGCAGGGGGATGTGGTGGCAGCGGGTGGGAGAAGAAGGGGGGAATTGAGGCTGTTATAGGGTTGCTGACTCGCTTCATCCCAAGTCCCCACACAAGGTGGGGTTAGGGTTAGTAAATAAATCCAGGCACATGAACTCTCCCAGCTCCATGGGCTGGGACAGAGAGCCTGGCTGTGGAGCAGGGACAGCCAAGGCTGGCTGAGCAGAGGGTCAGGACGTGGTGTCCTTTAAGGTGCCCCAGCCTGTGCCCTGCCAGGACTTGCACCAGGGCACAAGGAGACCTGGGCACTGTGACAGCTGGTCTGGATGGTGGAAGGTGTCCCTGGCCATGGCAGGGGGATGGATTAGATGGTCTTTAAGGTCTCTTTCAACCCAAACCCTTCCATGATTCCATAATTAATTTTATGACCTCGCTCTTCCTTGTTTGAGATAAAATGTCCCCAAGACACATGACAGAAAAGCAGCATTGGGCAGGGGGGGTTTTATCCTGCAGTGAGGCATTCCCAGGCTGCTCCTCAGGGTAAGGGGGAGAAATGAGGATACACATCAAAGCCTTTGATGCCTTCCCATGGCCTGAGACAGCAGAAATAACACTAATAAGCTGAGATGCTGCATGGCAAAGCAGCGAGGAGAAAACCCAAACCACCAAAGAAAACACCACAGAACTGTCCAGGGAAACACAAACTTTGGATGAGAGGTTGGGCAGCAAAGCTGTGTTGCAATTCGGGCAACTCTTTCTCAGGCTGTCTGGGCTGATAATTTTGGTTTGTCCTCCTTGTTTCACATCAAAATGGGGACTGGGAGAAAGGGAGGAATAGTGGATGGGGAGTGGGAAACAAATGTGTGCTCGAAATGGGTTGTGATCCCCATAAGTAACAGCAGAAATACACACACACACCCCAGCTTTGTAATACTGGGACAAAGTGAGACAGAAAGGACAGGCCAGGAAAATTTGGGGGTCCCTCCTTGCACAGCAGGGCAGCAGCCTCAGGGTTGGCAGCAGAGGGGTGGCAGAGTGCCTGTCCCCTGGGATGCAGGACACCATCAGGCTTTGCACCCTGAGCAGTGGCTGCACACCCGGAACGTGGGGCAGTTTTGGGGCGAGCGCCCCGTGGGTGACGGGGTGGGTGCACGGTGCTGCTGCCGAGGTGCAGAACTCCATCAGGTTTTGCAGCCCCAGGGTGCTGCACCCGGGCTGGCTTTGCACCCCAAAACCGGCCAGGTAGGTGTAGGGGTGCCCTCCTGCTGCGTGCCAGACAGGGTCCCCACCTGGGCAGGGTTGGCACCCCCAGGGATGGCAAATACGGGGCGCTGGATCCGGATGGGATTTGCACCCCGGGATGCGTGGTGCCCACCCCGGGGCATTGCATCCGAACGGGATTTGCACCCCAGGAATGGCCAGAGAGTGCCTGGATCCCCGCCCCAATGCACTGAATCCGGACGGGGTTTTCACTCCAGGGACCGCAGGTGGGTGCCCGGGGACCAAGCCCGGAGCGCTGGATCCGAGCAGGGTGTGCATCCCATGCCCGGGTGGGTGCGTGGGTGCCTCCCCCGGGCCACTGGATCCAGGCAGGATTTGCACTCCCGGGAATGCCCTGGTGGACCCACGGGTACCGAATCCGGACAAGGTTTGCACCCGCGGGAATCTCCGGTGGGTGCCCCTGGGCACTGAATCCCCACGGGATTCGCACCTGGATGGGTGGGTGGGCGCCCGGCTGCTCACCCCGGGGCACCGAATCCCGGCAGGGTTTGCACCCCAGGGGATGCCCGGGTGGGTCCCCGACCTCGCCCCGCTCCTCGCCTCCCCCGAAACCCGCGCCCACCGCGCTCCTCACCGAGCATCTTGCTGAGCTCCGCGTTGTGCAGGTCGGGGTTCTGCACCGCCAGCCGCTTCCTCTCGTCCTTCGCCCACACCATGAACGCGTTCATGGGCCGGCGGATGCGGCTCTCGGAGCCCTTCTCGCCCTGCGACGCTCGGGGGGGTGGCCCTGGGGACAGCCCCTCGCCCGCGTCCCCCTCCAGCCGCTCCGGCCAGGGGAATGTGCTGAGCAGCGCAGCCATGGCCCCNNNTGCCCTCGGGGTCCCCGCGCAGTCCCAGCCTCCTGCCCGGCCTCTCCCGTATTTATGAGCTCCTTGGAAAAAGCCTCCTCCAATGACACCGAAGGGACTCGCTGCTCCTCCTTGTTTGCAAACTCCTCGGCCCCGGCCGGGATGGTGCTGGGAGAAAACTTCTCCCCACCCTCTGCGCGGCACCCCCCCCGGGGAAGCAGCACCCCCGACACCTCCCTTTCTCCTTCCCACTCCCCCCGCTCCCCCTCTTTTTGTATTATTTTTCCCGACTTTGCCCGCTGAAAGGGAGTGAGGAGAGAGCTGGAGATGTCCCGCCCCCAAACAGCCCCGCTGCCCGCCCTGCACCTCAGAGACCTTCAAACTTTAAAGGTTATGGGGTAACACAGAGAGAAGAGATAAAGGAAAACTTGGAAAGAAAAGGAAAATGGCACGGAAAGGAAGATCTGACTGGGGTGAAAAGAGCCCCTCCCCAGGCTTTGACAAGCTGCAGGAACCCTCTCTGCCGAGGGAAATCAAGGCACGGATCCCACAGGCAGGGACACCTTTTCCCCACTTCTCCTGCTTTAACCACCAGCCCAGGCTGTGCTTTGCCCACCTCATGTGAGATTTCACCCCACATTTCCAGGTCCCCTCGTATGGGATGGAAAGTGGGACACGACCAACCTGCTGGCGGGTGCTTGTCCAGCCTGGTCGGACCCCTAAGGGGATTTTAGGAGAAAATAAGGCAGGGATGGGGTTGGGCACAGCTCAAAGAGGTTGAAACACCCCCAGCCGGTCCCCACTGCCCATCCCTGGACACTGGGAGACAAAGGATCTTTTCTTTGCTGCTGCTTTTTATGGACTGCTGCCCCATCCCAAAAAAAAAGCTGAATGGGATGGAAGTCCCAAAGCCACACAATGCTGTTCCCCACTAACCCCAGCTGGGTGTTCCCAAAGGTGGGAAAGTCATCCCAGCAGCATTCCTCTCACTAGGACAAAGGATCCCCAGGAAGGAGATGGCACCAAAAATCCCCAGCTGGCTGCCCTTTCCCGGCTCATCCCTGCAACCTGCCCTGGGGAATGTGTTTGATGGCTGGATCCCTTTAGGATTTTGACCCTCGGACAGACATGAGGCTGGAGCGGCTCCACTTTGAGTGACCGTGGGTTTTCCTCTCCGCGCTGCCCGAAAAGCAGCGGGACGGGCCGCGGGATGGGCGGGCGTTCCCTGGGGCTGGCCAAGGCTGCCCCATCTGACCCCAAGCCAGGGGGGAAAACCCCGGCGCGGATCCCAGGCCGGGGAGTTGGGGCGGGTTTCCCACGTGCCTGGGTGTTCCTATTGACTCTTGTCAGATTAGGAGTGATGGAGAGAGCTCATGTAAACGTGAGCCGGGCAGGATCCGCCTGGGCTTCCTGGTCTCTCCCTTCCCTCTGCACAGCAGCGGGATGGCTCTGGTTTCTTGTGGTGGATTGCAGCGATTTTGGGGTCAGGAGAGCTGGAATCCGCCGACTTCGCTCGCAGCAGAAGCAGCAACTGCCCTCCCCGAGCTTTTCCTCAGGACTGAGCTAAAACCCTGCGGAAGCAACATCATTTTCCGAAGGAACTGATTAAATCTATTAAGCTATTTACAAGTGGGCTCCATCAGAGCTGCGTTATCTGGGAATACAACAGGAAGGCAACTTCTCTTAAATCTAAAAGGCGCAGGAGATTTCCTGGTCTCGGGACAGATTTATAAACCCTTTCCACACACACAGACACACACACAAGGAGGAGCTGCCTTTTATCTGGGGTTTGGAGCCGGGCACGCTCCTGGGGACAGCTTGTTCTGTCCCAGCAGCTGCAGATCTCTCCCAAAGTACCGGCTCACGCCTTCAAGTGCCGGGATGGGGCAGGGAGGGAGGATGCCAAACTCTCCACCCTGCCCTGCACAGGTCTCCCCGGGTGCACTCTGCAGGCTGGAGCTGCTGCAGAGATTGGCAGCGAGAGTTTGGAACATCCTTAGTTTTGTTTAGTTCCCTTTAGGAAGGGTGGAAGCGCCCTGAAAAAGAGGCTGCCCGGGGTTGCAAGGTTTTATTTTGAATCGGGTGGCACTTTGGGTATGGTGAACACGTTGGCTCACTGTTACTTTTTAACCCTCAGGATGCTCAGGACCTGGATATCATGAGTATAAAAACACCTCTGTCGAGGCCCCAGAGGCCAGGAATTTTTAGCAGTAGCAGCAGAATTTCCCTTCCTGGGAAAAGGAAAGAGATGGATGAATCCCACTTGATCCCTTTTACAGGGCTGCTTCCACCTTGCCCCGTGTTTCGCAGGATGGGTGGAAAGGTTTGGGAGAGGATAAAACCCTGAGCGAGGACAGGACCTGCACGCACCTCCTGCCTCTGCTGCCAAAGCCTGGCAGCTCTCGGAGCACCTCTCTGGGTGTTCCTCATCCCTCATTATTCCCTCCACATCCTGGGAGTAACATTTGACCTCCCAGAGGTATTACAGGGGTCAGCTCGTGGCTCTTCAGAACCTCCTGAGACACAATCTGGGGGCTCCTGTGTGGTTACAGCGCAAAGAAATCCAGCAGAATGTCCCTCGTTTGGATTTCCTCCCTTCCCAGGGCCCCCACGCAGAATTTTAAGTGCAAACACTGCTACTATTATTAATAACCACTTTTTATTTTTTTCTTCTTCCCCCTCTCCCCCTTCTCCTGCAGCACCTGGCATTCTGATGGCATTAGTAAGGAGGGTTTCATTCTGCACCCTGCCTAAAACGCTGGTCAAACCTGTCCTGTCGGAAGCTCCCGCGTTACATAAAAGGAAGGCTGGGGCCATGCGAAAATGCCACCTCTTAATTGCCACCGGATCGGGGTAATTACTCTGGAAAAACCTCGGGATTACCTTTTTTTTTTTTTTTTTTTTTTTC
>VXBN01010116.1:72696-85781 GCA_013397395.1 Sinosuthora webbiana | reverse complement strand
GGCTAAAGAGCAGGGCGACAGGGTGGAGTTCTTCTCCAGTCTTCTTTTTCATGCCCAGGTTTTGAGCACTACTCTTGCAGTGAGTTGGGGGGCAGGGGCAGCCCATATGCAGGTGAAAGACAAATGTCCTCACTGTCACATCTGTCCTGTCTGCCTGCAGTGGCCTGTGAGTTCACAGCAGCATGTGGGCCAGTGACCCCAGGATAGTTGGTGGTCTGTAGGCATTAGTGGCAGTGAGGAAACACCACCTCCTGTGGAACCTGGACAAGGAAGGACAGCAAGGTCCCCAGGGACCTGTGGGGAGCACACAGTCCCCAGCATCCTGAGCCTCTGTCTGCCTCCAACAGTGTTTGCTGCTCTCTCTGGGCCTTAGAAGCTGCCTGGTTCCTGCCTACCCCATCCTCCTGCCAACTTGTACTGCAAGCATGGAGGAGAGATGAAGCAAAGCAACACAAGCCATAGTCACCATCCCTGGAGGTATTTAAAAGACATGTGAATATGGCACTTCGGAACAGGGTTTAGTGGTGGACTTGGCAGTGTTAGGTTTACAGTTGGACTTGATGAGTCCAACTAAATGATTGATTTTATGATTCCATGATCCTGAGGTGTCTCTGAGGAGGCAGCATCAGAGTCATTGGAGTGGCTTCCTCTATGCCAACAGCTTAAAAAAGAAAAAGAAAGCCCAAACAAAAAGCCAAGCTAAAATTAAAATGCCCGAGAAGCTCTGTACAACTGGATGTTTCATCAGTTACTCTCCCAGTACTGCTAAGCCAATATCTTTTTCCCTGTTTGGGGAAAACATCTGCCGAGATCTCTTCTAGAGCTCCTCAGTCCAATCCTGCTCATGTCCCTGAGCTCTTGAAACACAACCTCAGGCTCTCGTGCTCCTCTAGCTCTCTCTCAGCATGCTGGCAAAAAACAAACCTGCCATGCTGTTTGAGCAGCAATGCTGTGGCCTCAGTCCTTGAATGCCTTTGTTGATTCAAGAATGAGCTTTAGCTCTCCCTAGCTTGGGGATATCACCACTAGGAGGTTTACTGGGGCCAAGCCAGCATGGTCCTGCCTGCACTGGAGGAAAGGGGTCCTGCAGGGTGCCAGCAGCCTGGTTGGGGTTGCAGCTGGCAGTTTTGCCCTGCTTGCCCCTTTGCTTCCACAGCAGCACTGTGCTCTTCACCTCACACAGCCCCAGTGCCAGTGAGCTCAGAGACAGTGCCCACGCTGTGTCTAGCCCCTTGTCTGGGTGCTGCAGGGAACAGCCCACCAGAGGAGCAAGGCTGGGCTAGAGATGCAGTCTTGATGTTTTGAGCAAAATAAGGTTTCTGTGGAACCTGTGTGTGCAGGTGCTGTTGAGGAGGATGTTAAAGCTGCTGTGGCCAGACATGCCCCAAAATCTCTCCTAGCAGTGACCACGGGAAACACCATGCTCCTGTATGCCATGTCTGCTGTGTCATGGGCATCCAGCTGATAGGAGAAGTCTGTCTGGACAAGCCCTGTCTGTTCTTCCTTTCCTCTTTGTTTTGCTCAGGGTGGCACATGACTATGCCAAAGTCCAAATTTTAATACTAGGATGCTTTTCTCTGCCCTGGAACTTAGGATCTGAAGGGATATTGGGTATTTCATGAAGCAGCCTCACTACAGAATTTCCTCAAGGCAGAAAACAGGGTTGTGAGCAAAATCTTTGGGGGACTGAAGGGCAATGCAGCCCCGCAGACAAAAATAAGAAATGTTGCCAGCATATGCCTGGAAAGCACAAAGTGAACCTGGCATGAGACAGCAGGACCTTCCTAAAGTATTTGGGGTTGTTTGCTGAGTGAATAGGAGTTTGGTTTTGATTCTGTGGGGTTGTTTTGGTTTTGTTCCGCATCATTAATTTTCTGCTTTTGTGGGTGGAGGCTGGGAATAGAAGTGCCAAAAATAGCATGACACCAAGAGCTCCATCCCACAGTAACCACAGCCTGGAGACTCAGAATGAGCAGGAACTGCTCCCAAATATGCCCATCTTAGGTAACTTCCCTAGCTTCTGAAGAGGAGTACTGGGAAGCACCTGAACCACAAGCATCTCCCATCTCCAGTCTCTCTCCCTTCTCTGTCTGATGTCTTCTGTCTGTCCCTGACATAGCACCATCTATGGAAAAACACTGCTCAAGACCTCATTTGAATTGGAGGCTCCAGACAAAAAGCACTGATTCTGGCAGTTCTTTAATAGAAACTAAGATCCAATTGATTCCTGCAATCTCTTTCTGCAGGGAGCCAGGAAATTCTCAGTGTAGAGGAAAGTTGAGTAAAAAGAGAGGGAAAATTTCATTTTCCATTGTTGGTCTGAGCTTTCCTGAATCTCAGAGGCTGCCTGGGTGGGACTGTGGGACTGTGGGACTGTGGGCTGTGGAGGAGTGGGGATTGGATATGGCACCTCAGCTGAGCTTTCTGCCCAGGTGGCACTGGTGTCTCTGAGGAATAGTCCTGGGGCAATGTTGCTCCTCTGCCATAGGGATTCAAGCCCCTCCTGCCCTGCTGTGCTTCTTCATAGTGCCAGTGTTGAAGACCTGTGATGCTTATTAGTATGCTGTTCCTTGTGTTGGCTTTTATCACTGCTGGAGCAGACAGCTGGTCTTGGACTGCTGCCCTCCACTTGAAGAAAAACTGGTTGACATATGAGGTTGAGTTGTGAGGACAGGTATGGGCTGTGGGAAACATCCCACTTCAAGACTCCAAGTAGGAACAGGGAATGGGCACCACCTGGCTGTGCGGCAGCATTGCCCCACAATGGACATGGCACTGAGGGCTGTTGCCAGGCAGAGTCAGAGTCTCCAGAGTCACTGGAGAGGTTCCCATGGATTGTAACTGTCCCATGCTCTCCTGACATCATGCTCCTGCCTGTCCTCCAGCCATGGAGGGATCATAGCACCCCAGTGTGTCCCAGGGATGGACTGCACCAACTATCCTGATGCTTTTGGGCACCAGTTTGAAGAGCTGCATGGTGTGGTTTGAGAACAGAGAACCACACCTTGCTCGTGGAGCAGAAATCCCCCAGCCTCTGGAGCTGCAGGGTGAGGACCTTGCTCCTGGGACTCTCAGGACCCTGCTGGTGTTTCTACAGCTCCCTGCCCCAATGGCAGCATGTTACCATGATCCACAGAAGCAAGAAATTACCTGTCCTGGAACCCAACTTGCCAATCTGGGAGATTCTCAAACATCCTGAGCCTTTTCATGGGTTGTTCCTCCCCAGACCATCCCAGCTATCCCTGTAGCTCCTAAACGCTGCATTACCCCCTGAAAAGTAGCTCTGATTTAATCTGGGCTGGTGCTCCCTCCCAAAGAGCTGCTTTCTTCAGCTATGGAGAGCAGCTTTGGTCATTGCTTTTCACACTGAGATACCTTTCCAGTGGCATCCAGGAAAGATAGAGCAACCTTCAGCAGGTATGTTGGAACCAAGAGCTCTACGAGTCTACAGCTGCCTCCAGGGGCACACCTTCAACCAAAGAAGCTGAGAAGTTTTGTGAGGACCATCCTTCCACCATTTGCCCATCTCTTAGACCACAAGGGCAGGAGGGTCTGCACTGCCATCCAGGGGTCCAGCAGTGTTTACTGGGATGACAGAGGCAGAGTGATGAGGGAGCTCTGCTGTGGTGTGCTCCTTCCTCCAGGGTATCCTCTTCCTTGGGGTCTTTGCTTCATTTCCAGAGGGGAAGGAGGTGGAGGTAGGAAAGTCACAGTCCCTGAGAGCCAAGAGTGAATTTATTTCTGGCCCCAGTCATCCCTGTGACACTCATGGTCCAGGGGGGCAGTGCTAATTGCTCTGTTGACAGTGGGGGTTTAAATTAGATTTAAGAAAGCTTTTCAGGCAGTGGGGATTCTGTCTCTGTAGATAAGGGTTTCTGATTGCATATATGAAGGAGATGATAAAGTCCCTCTTTTCTCTCTTCCTCTTAGGCAGCGAAGAGGAGTTTAGTGCTGAAAGGGCACTGTAAGGCCAGAAGCTTGTGCTGTTAGCAAGCATCTGACATTAAGAGAGAACTATTTTTCCCTCTCCTTTCCCTTGCCTTGCTGCCAGGGAGGATCTGAAAGGAGGAGACAGCATTCAGTGCTTTCAGGTGGCCAAGCACTGCTGCCCACATGTGGTGCAGTCCCTGGGAATTCGGGGCTGGAGGGTATCCTGCCCACTTCGGTGCCTCACTGCTCAGACCAGCATCATACCCTGCCCTTGGGGAGAGATGGCGTGCCACAGGAGGCACCCTGGATCCCCGAGGCTGGGGGAAGATGTGTGAGCATCTCTGGCAAAGGCCTAGGCTGAGGAATTGAGAGTGGCTTTGGTAAGGGTGTTGTTTCTCCTTCAGTGACACTGGGGCCCAGGAGGTGCCTGCTGTGAGTGCAGGGGCATTGTTATGTCTACAGTTGGCATCTGCACTACAGGCACAATACCACACCTCAGGAAGAGGCAGACTGTGACCTGGCCTGCAGGACAGTTGAGCTGCAGTGCCTGCAGTCAGCATCTGCACTCCAGGTGTTCAGTACCACCTTACAGCCAGCGCCTGTGGTGCAGGTGTGCAGTACCACCTACACTCAGCATCTGCGGCACAGGTGGTACCTGAGCACGTGCAATTGGTGTCTGCAGTACAGGTGAACTGTAGCAGTTACAGCCCGTGTCTGCAGCACAGGTGTCCATCCACAGCCGTGTCTGCAGCAGAGGCTGTACCACAGCATTGACAGTTGCTGTGGGCAGTGCAGTCACACTGTGGTGCCTGCCATGGGTGTCTGCAGGACAGACGCTGCAAAGCTCCTTTGGAAGGCTCAGGGCAAAGCTGGAGGGAAAGGAAACGACTAAACAGAGTTCATTTTCCCCCAGTTCACGACTTCAGAGCCAGACCCTGTAACAGCACCTGGTGGGAAATTGTCTGATGGAAGTCTTTGTCATGGAATCACTAGGTTTTGAAACTGCCACTTTTCTTTTGAGGCAGCCACACACTTCTAGAATGAGGGGTTTATTTATTTATGGTTGCTGAGAGCAGCCTGTGGCAGGTGAGAGCTGTGGTGGAAGACTGGGGTGTAGTCCACATCCCTCATTAGCCAGCAACAGCCCTGCCCTGGAGCTGCAGTTTACAGGTGCCAGTTGATACTCCACTGCTAAAGCTTTGGGGATTATACTAAGGGAGAGCTGGAAGGGATCCTTCTCTTTGCCTACTCAAAAGAGGACACTGGGACTGTTAAGCAGAAAGCGGCATCCTACTTTTTGTCTGGATACACAATCCTTTTCACTCCTGTGCCCTCCCAGGACTGTCCTCACCCATCACACCACAACAGCTAATGTCACATTGCTGTGCCCCTTCAGTCTAGATCCAGCTCAGGGAACACATACCTGGAAATGTGTTTGTTTAGACTGAGAACTGCTGGAGGGGACCTTATTCATGTCTGTGTTGAGTTGCCTTCTGCTAAGGATGACCATGACTGATGCCGTCACTATCCTTGGTGTAGAGGACAAGGCAGGGAAAGATCAACCCTTTGCTCTCTCCCCAGACAGGAAGCTGGGGACAGGGAGGATGGCTCCAGAGCTGCTGGTCCACCATTTCATAATGTTCCCTCTCCCCCTTTCCTTCTCCCCAGGCTCCTCTTTCCTCTCTACCTCCAAGAAATTATTCATTACATGGGGAAAATCTACCTTTTGCACAGAAGATTGAGTTTCACACTGTGGACTTTGCTGTGTAATAAATGTGGTGCCCCTCCATCACCTGTAAACTGCTCCCTGCTGGCACAGGGACATAGCTCAGGAACCTGCACACCTGATGAGCTGCTGCTCACTGGCCTGTACACCTGAATGCCAGGATGCTGGCTTTTGCTAGAGAAACAGATAAGTGAGCAAATACAGCAGCAGAAATTTGCATTGGAAGCATCTGTGGAAATTATGAAGGCTTTGTTATGTGCTTGGGGGAAAAAAAATCAACATGGTTTTGGGCAAAACAGTCAAACAAAGCAAATACTGCATGGAAAATTGCAATTCAAGTGAGAAAAAGTTGGTTTTCTGGCTAGATTTTTTTGTCCTAAAATAGCTCTGCTCCTGCCTGGTCACAGGGCTCATCTCTAAGAAGAAATGAGGTTTTCCAGGGTGAGCGCAGCCAAGTGGGGAATTCTGTGTGCTGTCACTGGAAGCCTCTGCCTGTATCCTGGCCATGCCACAGAGTCCTCAGGGATCTCCATCTGGGTCCCTCTGCTTTCTTATTCCACCTGTATCCCTTGAGACTACCAGTGCTTTGGGACAGGAACCATTCCGTGCCACATACCTGTGTCTGTTTCAATGCTGGCCTAGGAACCTGGGCAGGAGCAGCAGCAATTATTTTAAGAGCTGATGAGATGAGGGAGGAGCAGCAGGGGGTGGGTAGCAGGTGGCTTTGTTAGCTGGAAAGGCAGGGAGGTAGAGCATGATGCTGGTGATGATATTTGCACTGAGCCAAGGCAAAGGCAACATCAAGGAGATCTCACACTTTTCAAAGAGCAGGCTGTTTGCTGGGGAGTTCTGTCCTGCCTCCTGTCATTGCCATTTTCCCCAGAAATGGGGTGGCTGCACTCGCTGGAGATACCTGGATTGTGGTGGATGGAGGCTCTGGCCTCTGCTTCTTTGTCCGCTTCAATTTCTGGTGCCACCCATCAACTCCAAGGGGTGTAGGAAGAGAATATTCAGTGGAAAGTAAATTTGAGTGTAAACAGGGAGAGTTGGCTCCTGGGCTGCAGGTGGTTTCCAAGCTGCTCAGGGCCCCACATGTCAGCAGTGCCCCAGGATGTGGCACTGCCACCCACCTTAGGTTCCAGCTGCCACCCACTCCCTGAGCTGCCACTTGTGATGGCAGCTGGAGCACAGGTAGGGTGGCAGTCAGGGAGCCATGCTGCAGGCGCAGAGAGGACACATGGAAAAGGCAGTGGAGAGCAGGCAGGAGGGAAGAAGAGTGAGTGATAAGGAGGTTGTAATTAGCACTTAGCACTCCTCGCCCAGAGCTTTCAGAGGAAGGTCACCTTCATTATCTCTGTTTTACAGATGGGGAAACTGAGGCACGTGGGAGGCAGTTAGAGTGATTTGCTCAAGGTGACCCGTGAGGGCTGGGGCTTGGATGTCTGTGCTCTGCAGCACCAGCAGAGTGGAAATGCTCTTGCTGCCAGCCCTTCGAGCCCAAACCCTGAAAGATCAGTAGTAAAGGACATGGATCCCTTCTCTGCCCATCTCCAGGCTCGGCCTCTTCAGACCCTCTATCTCCCCCAGCATCTCTGCCCCTGAGAGACATTTGAGATCAGGCTGGTCCAGCTGCACCCCAAAATTTGCTCATGAAATCCCGCCCAGCTGCTCTTGCCTTCCCCTCCAGCCCTGCAAAGGCTTGCTGTGATCCCGAGGCCATCTGGGCTCCTGCAACAGTCGTGTTGGGTAATGGGATATGTTTTGCTGGATTTTCTTTCTCTCACCAAAACAGCTCCCCCTTTATTTAGGTTTAAATGGATGCCATCTGGCTAATGAGCCCATACTCATGTTCTAGATTAAAAGGCAGTCCTGTGCACGTTACTGATACGGTATTCGAGATTAGAGAGGCTTAAATGGTTTTTGAACGTGCAATTTGCTTTTCATGCATGGTGCTATTTACCTCCTGGTGGGTGGGCCGGCATCCCTCGTTGCTGTCCCCAGCAGCTCCCTCCTGGCTCTAGTCCCCTCTACCAGCCCTGGCTGCAAGAAAATGAGAGCTTGGGCATCTCCAGCATTGCAGGGCTTGTGTAGGGTATTCTTGTAGTTGTTGCTGTCATTTGTCCGTCCACTCCTGAGGGAGCTTTTTGGTGCACACAGGATGTCTTCATCACCTTCTTTCTTAGCTGTCACCCCCTCCACACCTCCCTGCACCACAGCATCCCCTGGGACAAGGCACAGCTCACCAGGATGGAGTAGCCTTTCCCACCCTCTCCCACCACAAAGAAGAGGTGAACAACTGTGGCCCATCAAGATAATTGATGGCAGGTGGCTGAGGCTGACATCTGTGCTGAAATCAACATCTTGCACACTCAAAGCACCAACTGCTGCTGTGAACTACCTGGGTGTGCTCCTACCTCCTCAAAACCCCTCTGCAACCCATTTGCAGGTACTGTTGGCTCCTAGGATGATGCTGCATCTGCCAAGGAGAGCCCGGCACCAGGGGTTGGCTTTCCAAAGGAAAATCTTGAAAATGAGATGGGGAAGATAGAGCATTTGTGCAAGGCATATCATCACCTCCAGACACCTCCCATGGAAAGTGCCACAGGCTATTGAGTGATGAAGTGTGCACCAGCAAAATGCCTCATTTTGCAGTGAATTTCCCCTTGGCTGCCATGGAACTGGTTTTGCAGTCATCTCCTTGCAGTCTTATCATGGGGGCTCTCAGCACTGAGGGCAAACCATGACTGCTCCTGCCTGTGTTTGCTTCCACAGATGGCTAACCCTGTCCGGTCAGCCTGCTGCGTGGTGCTCGCCGCGGTGGTGGTGGTGTACGCCCAGAGGCACAGCCAGCAGGGTGAGTCCTTCACACCTCCCAATCCCTGGAGCTCCTGAAAAATGGGAAAAACGGGAATGTTTCTCCTCCAGCCTCTCTCCTGGAGGAATCTGGGTGCACCTTGCAGGTGTGCCTGACATTTCTGTGCATGTTATCACTTCTCTCCATGACAAGTACCCCCTCCAGCCCATCACTGTGGGGTTTGGGCATCCTGCAGCTCCCTCTGCTGAGTCCCCTTGCCCTGCCCACAACTCACTGTGTCCCTACTGCTTTGGACCCCTTTGCCTACTCTAGTGGATGCTGCCTCATGCAGCCCACCCATGAAGGGATGAAGAGTCAAGAGGCAGCATCAACCTGTCAGCTCCAAACTCCGATCACCCCTGACACCCTGCCCTATGACAATGATGGATGATGCTTCATCCTACTCTCACCTCCTTGCAGGGACTTAATCCCCACTGCCAGCATGCATCTGTACCCACCAGGAGCTCACATCTCTCCAAGCTGGCAGAGGATTCAGGATTTATTTTAGTGGTGACTTTAGAGAGATTACACTTTAGAGTCACTGGTGGTATTGGGAGTTGAAGAAGGCCCACATAATCCTGGGTCTAGGCAGGAGCAGAAAGATTATGAGGGCTGGTTGGGTCCTGGTGTGGAGTCAAGCTCTGAAAAAATAGGTCAAAATGGGGAACTTCCAGAGTTCACTGCTTTTCCTGGTGGCCTGCCTGTAGTTGCTTTTAGAGGATCTTAGAGGGGAATTCTGCTGATTAACTCCAGTAAAGACATCTATGCATCCCTGGGCTCTATGAAATTGAGAAGCCCAGCCAGAGTTCCCCACTGGGCTGCCCTAAATCCATTTGGGTGGGTTTACATTGCCACAAGCTTCCAGGGTTGACACAAAGCAGCCAGGGGTGGGCAGCACATCTGCCTTATATCAGGACAGCCACTCCCTGGATGTGGAAGGAGCTTGCTGGCTGGTGCTGCAGGAAGGTCTCCAACCCCTTCCCAGGGTGCCTGCTCAATGCATTTGGGTGCTGAGCTGTATGCTGCTTGTGGCGGTGTGACGCTTCCTGCAGAGAAGCAGAACTGCTCGCTCCTGCTGTGCTTGCAGGACCACTCCCTGGGAAGTTTTAAAGGACCTGGCAATAGGACTGCCAGAACATCCTTTGGATGCACCATGCTGCTTCCTGCTGTGCTCTAGGAATAGTAGCCCAGACCTGCTGCACGGGGAGATGCACAAAACACAGAAGTGCCAGGTACTTCAGGGTTTCATACACTTGAATTGTGTTGTCTAGGCAGGAACAAATGCTGGTTCTCACCAGTGAGCAGGACCACACATTTTGCCACTGACAGCTGGTGCAGAGCTGCAGTGACTGTCACCTTCTGCTCCGTGATACAGCAGGATTCAGGGGTTTGGCAGCATATTCTCCCATGTCCTTGTGTCCCTCCTGTTTCCCTTGCCTGCCTGTGTCTGGGAGGGAGGTGTCTGGGACACCAGCTCAAAACTGAAGCTACTGAGGCCTGTGTGCATCAGCAAGTGCCTGAATGCGGTGTGAGAAGTGACACAGGGCTCTTCCCATCTGTAGCAACGTTGCTGCGGGTCAAAAAAAGGATACATGGTCATAAAATTAGTTACAAAATATTGGGACACCTTCCACATTGTCCTCAATCTGCTCTCCAGAGGCACTGCATATCCCTCCTGGGCACCTCTCTGAAACACCGAGATTGGCTCTGGGCAGGAGCTTTGGAGCAGCAGGTCTCCTGCCCACCCATCGTGCCCAGCTCGGAGAGGCTGCACATAGGCAGGTCAACGCTGGAGACCCAAAGCCTGTGCCCTGTGCCCCACACCCAGAGCTCATCCCCCACCAGCCCGGCTGGAAAGGCACAGCAGGAATGGGGTGAGAGGGTGGATTAATCCCACTGGTAGCAGGGACCCGGTGGAGTGGGGGGAAGATGCTGGCTAGAGTCCATTTATCATGCACTTGAGGCACGTTCAACTTTAATAGCTCATGAAGCACTTTAAGAGATGCATTAGCACTGAATACTTGAGTGAGGAGGATGTGACAAGCTGTTAAGCGAGCATGAGCACGGTGGAGGGAGCCTGGCCACCCTCTCCTGGCTCTCATTTGCACCCCAGTGATTACTGGAGCGTCCTGCAAAGTGCCACATGAATTAATAAAAGCAGCATCAGGCTTGGTGAAGGTGAGGCTTCTCATGTATTAACTCCTTTGCTGCTCACCTTTAGTCCTTTCCCTTGGAGGTGGCAGAGCACAAGGTGCATCTGTCTGCGATGCAGAATGCTGGGATGATCCCCAGTATTGGGGAAAGAGAGTGGAGAAGCTCAGAGGTCAGTGGATTAGGGGTTCCCATGACCTTTGGGATGACACAGCTCCCTTGCTTTGCATCCCTGGCAGGTTACTCAGGTTTCATACCCATCACACAGCTGCATGTGATGCAACTTCCCAGGGGGGTGGGCAGTGGGTGGTGGGAGACTGGAGACACCAGCAGGGCAGTCCCAGGCGGATGCTCGGAGGCTGGCACTAATGTTCTGGCTCTGTTAGTGGGTTTGGGGTCTCCTGCTGCAGGGAAGGGCAGAGGGGCAATGAAAGAGGGTGTCCAGGAGTGTCATCTCCAGTGCATGAATAAGCACCTTTGAATGGGGCAGCCAGATTGGGCCAACCTGTCTGCAGACATGGGCATTGCCCTGGACAGGCAAAGGGCTGTCCCCATCTGCCCAGATCCAGCTGGCTTGGAGGGATGGACAGGAACTGGAGGAAGAATGGGAGAGCACACAGTAGGCAGAACAGGCTGAAGACCCAGCAGAGAAGGGGAGAGCCTTATGCCCTCCACAAAGAATCACAGAACAGTTTAAGGGACCTTAGTGATCATCAAGCTCCTATCCCCCTGCCATGAGCAGTAACACCTTCACTAGACCAATTTGCATGAAGTCCCATCCAATCTGGCCATGAACACTTCCAGGGATGGGACATCAGCAGCTTCTCTGGGCAGCCTTCACCAGTGCCTCACCATCTTCACAGTGAAGGATTTATTCTTGATATCTAATCTAAACCTACTCTCTCTCAGCTTAAAGCCATTACTCCTTGTCTTGTCACTGCATGTCCTTGTGAGAAGTCCTTCCTCAGGTCTTTTGTAGCGCCTTTACGTACTGGACAGTGCTATAAGGTCATCCCAGAGCCTTCTCTTCTCCAGGCTGAAGAAAACCAAGTATCTCAGCGTTTCCTCTTAGAAGAGGTGTTCTAGCCCTCTAATCAACTTCCTGTTATTTTGGATAGCTCTGTTTTCCTTCCTGTGTTTTGTTCTCCAGGCAGTGGTTGCTGCCAATTTTTTTCAGAGTGGAGGAAGGTGATGGGGAAAGCTGAGCAGAGCACTGATGTGATGCTGTCTGCTGTGACACTCGCACCTTTGGTTGTCCAAGGCCTCCATTGTGTGAGAGCAGAGCTGGTGGGGGTCCCTGCAGTGCAGAGACCGCCTCTCTAGCAGGGCCTGGGTGCCTTCAAAGGTCTGTGAGAGGTCACAGCACGAGGGGTTTAACCCAAGCTCTTATGTGGGAAGTGTGTACATGGTGGAGATGCCTAATTACATGGTAGGCTACAGAGTGAGCATGCATGGGTGATTTCAGCTTTTTGTACTGAATGCTGTGACTGCCTGTTGCTGGACTTATCTGTTCTTATTAAACCCAATGCCTACAGCATTCCTGAAAAGAGGGGGCTCTGCTTCCCCAGTCTCCTGCTGTGACCAAGAGGTCTTCCTCATCCATCAGCTCTGCCAGAGTTATGTCCCCATCTATCCCAGATTGAGATTTCTTTGCTTTTAAAAGAGGAGTAATTCTGCTTTATTGATCCTCACCTTGCTGAATTAACTCATGTTTAAACAATAATTATGTTTTCACCCAGGAGAGGAGACAAAGAGATAAAAGGCTCTGGAAATGAATGCACTTCAGATGCCACGTGCCGGGGTTAATTTATTGATAGGCACAGAAGCTCCCATCTCCTCTCTTCCTCACCAACAACAAGCAATTAGCCCCCATCATTCCTCAGCTGAGGAAAAGAGAGATTTTGTTTCATTACTCTCCCTTTTCTCTTGCTCTCTTAAGTCCTGACACTAATCTTTTGCAGTTGGTTCTGCTGCAAAGCCTCCCGGGGGCTCCAGTTTGTACATGCCTCGTTAGAAATGCTGCAAAGACAAAGCCTGGACCAGTAAATAGTCTTCAAAATGCACAGCAAAGCCATGCAAATTGGCTTCTCAATGAGAAATTGAAATTTCCAACTGTAGATAGGAAAACCTCTCTCCCCTTCTAGAATTGCCCAGCCTTGTTTGTGTAGCATTTTTTGGCTTACAGGAATGTGATCACCTCTTTAGCTGGGCTCTGCTTCCTCCATGTAAGTCAGCTCATGCCAGGGAGTGCCACCAGCCTGGCATACTTAAACTAGACAGTTTGAATTTGGAGGTGTTCTCTGGATTTGCTGTGTAGGAGATGGTTTGTATGTTCACACTGGTCTGTGTGTTTTGTTTGTAGACATTGGTGCAGGTTTTGGTTGTTGAGCAAATGCAGTTGAGTTGAGGTGCCCTCCCCTCCCC
>VXBN01010116.1:22840-72675 GCA_013397395.1 Sinosuthora webbiana | reverse complement strand
AGCGGAGCAACATGACAAACATCTGTCATTTGTTGTTTGTTTTTGCACACATTCCCCAGGGTGAGTTGCGTGTGCAACAGAGTGATGTGGAATTTTTGTAATTGCCAGGGCACAGGCAGTCACTGGGGAAGGCGAGGTCAAAGGGACTGACTGTGTGTGCAGAGTGTCTGGCTGAGAGTTTGGAGATGGTGCCTTCTTCCAGGCTCAGGCTGGGGCCTGGAAAAAACCTCTGTCTTATTACATAGCACCTTCCTATCTCCCCTGACACCTCCTTTTGCCTCTGGCTGAGTTGTGCTCTCAGCACTGGCACTTTGTCTCCAAGTGGCTCCTGATAGGGCCTTATTGGTGTTGTCCTCCCCAGGACATGGTCCTGCATTCTGTAAGTCTGACCTACATTCCTCCACTGGAGATGAATGGACTTGTGCTTGGCTGCATAAAACGTGCTCCTGCCAAGAGAAGGCTCGTATATTAACTGCTCTGGACTCTGTTTGTGATGGACTCATCCCTTCCATTATATACATCAGCCCTCATGTCACTGGCAAACTTTGCCAGCAACAGTTTTATGTTGCCTTCAAAATAATTGATAAGACGAGTGATTAGCAATTGGCCAAGAACAGATCCCTGCAGGGCCACACTGGGAACACCCTCCTGCAATGATGATTCCCCATTAACAATTAATTCCCGATTAGCAATTACATTTTTTAATCCTTCCTGATATAGCTCTGGATGTTCTCATTATCCAGCTGGCTGAATGTACCAGCCTCACTCCAAACTGCAGCCCCATTCAGCAGAGCCTGCTTAAATCATTCTGAAGGCTGCCATTCAAGGGCAGGCATCTGCTCTTTGCCTCCTTTGCCTTGCTCATTGCTGCTCACAGCTAAACTATTCCAGGCTCGTGGCCATCTGCTGGGAACCAGCATTGTCCTAGTGGGATTACTGCCTCTGCTGGGGGACAATCTGCTGGCCCATCCCATGCTGGCCAGAGGTGCAACATGGCTGTAATTCAGGTTGCCCTCTGATACCTTTCCAAGGAAGGTCCATCATCTTCACCCCTGAGCATTTATTACTGTGATGGTTTTCCTACTGCCTCCCCATCTTCCCTGCCAACCCACAGCTGCAGGGAAGCAGAAGAGACAGCAACCCCACCTGCAGGGACACCCCCACTGCAACCTCCTGCACACTGTTAGGATGCTTAAGGGCCCATCAAGTTCTGGAGTCCCCTTTGTTGCTCTGATCTTCCGTGATGAAGGTGAGCCTGTCTAAGAAGAAGAACCCCAGACCCAAACAGGCACAAACATCTGCATGATCCCCTTTCTATTTCTACTCCTCTCTCTGTCCATGAGCACCTGGCTTTATTTTCCTTTTTTTCCAGCACAAGATGCATCCCCCAAAAGCTTCTCTGTCTGCAAAATAAAAGAAAACAGCAAAAATAGCCCAAGGTTCTGGAACAACTTTTTCTATTACTGGACATCCCCCTGAGCTCAAGTAGATTTCCTGCCCAGACATAGAGTGAATTACGGCCAAGCTCTAGGCAGATGACCTTGTGGTCAGCCAGAGCACAGGCTTGCTAATAAATGTGGTCAGCCCCTACCGCAAACAGCCTATTTTTAGTGCCTGTGCTTTCTTGTCCACTGCCTCATTTCTCCACGGGTTCCAGAGCTGAGCACCCCACAGGGGTCCAGCCAGCAATGCAGGATAGCCCTGTCGGGAGCACATCCCAGGCTCGCTCCTCCCTCCTGGGAGCTGGGGAATCAAGAGGGTTGGTTCATTTCCACACATTGTCTGTTAATTTTGCACTGCTGGTGCACAGTGTAATGTGGCCTGTCCTGCTGGGACACACTGCAGGAACACGGCTTATGCCTGTCAGACCGGGATTGGAGAGCTCCCAGCTCTTACCTAGGGTCTGTGTTTGAAAAATAGCCACAGGTCAGCAGTAAGATTGATGTCCCGTTGTGCTAAGTGCTGTCATATGCAGGATGTGAGATGTTCTTGAAGTGCAAGTGGGGGAGAGAAGGGAAGGACAGGAAGAAAAATAGAGGGACTGGCACTTAGGTGAGAGGAAACACAGCTTGATGGTTCAGGGCTTTGAAGTCTTGCATTTTGCAAGTTACCAAAGTTTGTGGACACTGCAAAGAAGCTGCCTGCTTTCCATGCACATTTCCATCTGGAGTCACTGGAACTGAATTTGCCACCTTCTGGAAATGGAAGTAGGTGTTTGAAATGGAGGTGATGAAGTTCTGGAGTAAAGTGGAGATTTGTCCCACATGAGCCATCCAAGACCTTGGAAGGAGACCTAGCTGGCAATATCTGTGATGCTAACAAAAAAGGGAGCCCTTCCCAAAAATAGGTCCTGTGTATTGAAGCAGATCACAAATCTGTGAAAGAATCAAAGACAGAAAAGAAAATAGAAGACACAGCTTTAGACTGTGGATCTATCAGGCTTTGTAAAAGCCTGTGATCCCACAAAACCGGTGAAAATAGTTCATATCTGTGGTGAGAAAAAACTGCCAGGAGGATCACTGTCTGCCAGGACTCATTAGTTCTGCCCGTTTTAAGGAACAACATGTCTCACTAGTCTCTTAGGCTTCATTACACATCAACAGCAGAGGAGGAATGGGATTTGTAGTCCACCCTGACATCTAGAGAAGCTTCAAGTGGAGAATTACTGCTAACACAGAGCAATGCTGCCACAACCCACGGGGCGGAGGCAGGAGCTGCCAGGCTGTGGCTGTGCAGAGGGTGCAACACTAAATTTGTGGATCATCTGCATAAGCCAGAGAGTCCTTGCCAGTGAATCCATGTTGAAACCCAGTGCTGAACAAGGCCTGTTTGTTGGGTAGAGGCTGGGAGGAAATATTTGGATTTCCTTCTTGGCATGGCATTGTCCTGCTGTATGGAGCAGGAGCATGGCTTCCTCTGCTAACACATGGTAGTAAATAGACACATTTCCACAGCAGCTGGGAGCCCCCAAGGGCTGATAGAAGCCAAAACTCATTTGCAGAGATTTTCAGACCTTACGGAGCTGAGATTTAGCCCAGCACAGAGGGAATAGCCATGGACCTTGTTCTTTAAGTGAGAATTCACCGCTGAAGAAGGGCTGTGTTCTGTCCTAGCATTGAGCTCCTTTTGGTGGGGGAGGAAGCAATCCTCATCCTTTCTTTACATTCTCAAAGGCTTCCAGAAATGGAAGATCGCATAGAATTGTGACAGGTGGAGTGGAAACCTTTAATGCTTCAGGGATTTGGCTTCAAATAGCCTCCAAAAGCTCTGAAAGGTCTCACCTCAGAAGTCACATGCGGCCATCCCAGTGAACCAGACACCTCACGTTTCCAGAGCAACCTGCTCCTACCAGCCCACATCTCCAACAGAACTTGGACTGAATGTACCACTCATTATTTATTCCATTTGAAGAGTTTCCAGTGTCTGAAGTCCTGGATGCCCTGGGACTGCAAAGGCAATCTCCCGTCAGGCTCAAAGACCAAAATGCATCAGCCCTGGGTACAGCTCTGGGCACCACCTGTAGGAACACACAACCTCAGCAGTGGGTGCTACAAATCATCCCCAGGACATGCCACAGTAGCTGTGTGTGGCAGAAACCAGAACCAAAAAGTCAGGAAAGGCTGATACATTCAGGTCCTGCACATCCTTCTGTAGTGTTGGGCATGGAATCGCTTGCTGCTATCTTTGGCCCACCTGTGACACATCTGGGACCAAGCAAAGCCCTGGATAATGGGAACACAGGCACAGAAGACATTGAGTACAAACATCGTCATCTCTGCTTCCTCAGAGAGGATTTTCTGGGGTGGGAACAGAGCAAAGATACCATGAAGCTTGTTCAGGAGTGCAGATGCTGGGCCACAGCATCCACAAATGTCTCTTTGGTGGGGTTAATTTCTCGGAGCAGACACTGTGCTTCTGTGGAAAGGGGAATACCAGATTCCTAATCAGGCCAGGAGATGTTGAAGTGTAAAAAATATACAGAACAGCTTGCAAGATGTACAGCCTGTGCTGTGGATGAAAAGAGCGTCTTTCAGGATAAGTGGTCTTGGGCAGCACTAAATGGGGTGGATCCATGCAGAGAAGCCAACA
Source organism: Sinosuthora webbiana (assembly GCA_013397395.1). Lineage (NCBI taxonomy): Eukaryota > Metazoa > Chordata > Aves > Passeriformes > Sylviidae > Sinosuthora > Sinosuthora webbiana. Next base: position 68,586 of record VXBN01010116.1, on the reverse strand, counting down.
TAATTGTGGAATATTAAAATGAGAAAGAGAAGGAGGGTTGAGGAGGGGCTGTTGCAGGCTTGTTACAGAGGGGAAAAGCTCTGTGTGTCACCTTGTAGTGACTGCTCCAGGAAGGCCCATCAGGTGGAGAAGTGAAGTAAAACCACAAGGCAATTGACAGTTATGGAGGCAGGAGAGGTTACAGCAGTATTAGTCCTGTATGAACCATTGATCTCTGGGTGTACAATTTGCTGGAAAAGACTGCTATCTAGGCTCAGCTCTTAGCAGGTGCTAATTGAAGCTGAACAGTCTAGAGCCTCATCGCAGTGCCTTCCCTTGATTAGAACCATAATGGGGAGGCTGGTGTTGGGGAAAGGGATTTGTGGGTGTGATTCACAGCACGGGGATAAAACTGCCTTTATTTCTACTTAAGAGACAAGAGGAAGGGGATAAAACATTCTCCTTGCACAGTTCCATGCATCTGTGTGCAGGTAGAGTCCCTGGCAAGACACATCCACTTCTCAGTTAAAAATTCCCTATGGATGGGGCAAAACCTCACCTCAGGGTGCACATAGTTGGCAGAAAGGTAGTGCCTATCATTCCGGGTTCAGCACACTTGACCTTCCTTGTTTTTTTAGTTAGCAAAGCCTACAGCATTTTCCCCGGGGCAGACCTGTGCTAACAGAATGAAGTCATCTGCCAGTAGCCAGGCTCTTCTTAGTTACCCATTCTGGAGCTTTGCAAAACAGCCAGAGGTCTACAGAGCTGATGCTAGAAAACATTGACCTGCAAGGCTGGGAGCCTGTAGGATTTCTGCCAGCCAAGAACTTCATGATTTGTGGGCAGAGGAGAGCTGGCACCATCACACTGAGGAATTAACTGAGATGCACAAGCTAAAGCAGGGCTGCAGCATGTGGCCGGTCTGCTTGATTCCTGCTAGATTTTCTGAGGTGTAATGAGGTGTGCCCACATGTGCATGCATTTCTGATGTGCTGCTGAATAACAGCTCTGCTCACAGGGAGATGGTGGGGAATGAATGCTCTGCTCCTCCAAAGGGCACTTCTGTTCTCTGTAGAAAACTCCACTCCATGCTCAGCTGGTCTCTGCTACTCACAGGGGGCCTGCACCTGCTGCCTCCAGGATCCAAACTGAAATAAAACCAAGGAAGTTGATGAGCATCCCTCACAGAGGTTACAGAGCTCCAGCGGGGGATCAGGGTCTCATCCTGTTGTGAGTGGCACGAAGACAAGCTCAGAACAGCATAATAAGCTGAAAACTGGGGTGGTGCAGAGTGTACACACAGGGGTCCACTGCTGGGAGCTTGTCCTTCTTAGCCCCACATCCATCCAAGTGAGGATCTTCTCCAACCAGCTGGTTGAGCTCTGCTCATCATCTGCATTGTCTATGCACAAATCCACTCCCAGAGGGAGTGTAAATTGAGCCTGGAGTTCTCTCAATGGGATTCTCCATCCATAGCCATGAACTTGAGACTTTGTAGGATGAGTCACAGAGAGCCTCTGAGTACAGCCAAACCACAGGCCCTGGTGGGTTGGACTCCACTGAGTTTGTGGCTTGCCTGCACTGTGGTGTGGCAGCTCCAGCTGACTAGATGCTGTGTAAGAGAGAAACTGAGGCATGTGGGAGTGAGAGTGCATTAAATCCAGAAGCTAATGTCTGTCTATCTAGTCCTCTCCTGCGATTTCCCATGGGAAGCCTCCATGACTGGCTATAACTGTGAGCCTGGAGACTTGCTACAACCTGTGCCAGCTACCAGGACAACTGGAGAGTCTGGGTGCAAGGGGATGAAAATCCAGTGATGTTGCTGAGGAGTGGGAGGAGGCTGTTGAGCCTTGCAGGAACTCCTGCTGTTGGGAGGTCATGTAACATTACATAGGATGTCTGGTGGTCATATTCATGGCACAAGATCCTATGCTCAGCAGACTTGAAAAGTGGTTTTACCTTTGTGGTGGAAAGCACAGGCATTTTTCCTTTGTGTGAGGGTCCCTCAATGTGGCATAGCAGAGGGGCAGATCAGGAGCTTGGATTCCCCACTGGTGCCTCCTCACTCTTAAAACATCAGAGAAGCCCTTTGTCAGGGTTAGGCACCATGGCCACAGGCTCACCTTCTAGTGAGCTCCAGTACTGTTCCCACTGATGGTCCAGTGAAGTCCATTCACTGTCCTGGGACTCTTCCCTGTCTCCTTTGCTCTCAAGGACTGTCCCCATCTTTGTCCATTAACAACCAGCCCTACCTTCCTCTCTCCTGTCGTCACAGGGCTCATCACTTTGGCCACTAAGACAAAGGGCTTTTCTTCTCCTTGGTTTTGGAGGGTGCTCATGCTCTGTCTCTGGCCCCACACAAGCACCCTTGTCTTAGCCTTGGCTGAGTGTAAAAGCTGTCCTGGCTCCGTGGCTGCTGTTGGGGGAGAGCCTTTAGGGGTGCCTGCATGATGCCTCACTGCTGATTTACAGCTGCAGCTCACTGAGGTCTGCCCCAGCTCAGACGACTCCTCCAGCTCTCAGCTCTGACACAGACATGCCTGTCCATCTTTCCTGGTTTGCAAAGAGAGTTTCTGTTGTTTTCAACCCAAGTTGCTGGAGCCTGATCCTCACTTTTATGGAGTGTGAGCCCTTAATATTCAGGAAGCAGCACTGAAGTTGGTGTGACCATGGTTGGCAGACTCTGGCCCTTAATTAATTAGCATTGATTGTACTTCCAGCATTGGAGGAGGGAGCTGCAGCTCAGGGAAGCAGTGAAGTGTTGCAATATAATCACTGCAGCTATTTCCATGCTGCTGGTTGGTGCTCTTCAAAAGTTACCTAGCTGCTGCATTGGCAGCATGGTAGACAGAAAGGAAAATCCCAGGGGGAATAGCAGCAACACGGGACTTTGGAAGCTGTCATTTTAGAGGAAACATCTATCTGTATGTCTATGCAGGGTTGGGGTTTTTAAATTTGTTTTGTTTTGTTTTATTTTTAAAATCTATTTAATTTTTAATTATTAATTTATTTTCTGGTTATTGACATTGCCTTAGCTTGACTCAGCCTTATAAAAGGTGCTGTTCATGTCTTTTGTATGGCAGCAGGGTCAGTTCACCCCTGGGCTACTAAGAAGTGCTGTTTAAGAAGTGAGATGTGTCTTATCTCACAGGAAATTTGAAGCAGCTTCCAGGGTTAGATCAGACTTCAAAGTGGAAGTGTCTGTCCCATCTGAGCAAGATACCCAATGTACAGCTCTATCTCTGTGTTAGTGAGCCCCCTCACTCTGTAATCTGGGAAAGCCTATTCCACTGAGCTCTCTGAATCCATGGGCTTTTGTATCCATGATGCATTTCTTTCTCCATATTTTTACAATTTTACTCTTGGCAGCTCCAGAGAGGTGGGCCCAAGCATCATTCTATTGATCTGTGAGAAGGACTTTGGGATGTAAACCCAGAAGGAAAATTTTAGGATTCAGGTAGACAGATTTAATCCCATCACATTCTTCATCCTGCCCTAAATCACAGCTCTGGAATGAAGAACCTCACAGTGAGAGCCTCCATGAGCACTCTCAGCTCCTTTAATGCTGTTACCTGATGTTGCAGATGTGTCTTCTGGTGAATACTGAAGCCTCCTGAAAATGTTCAGTGCCTTTAATTTGTGCTGTGGCGTGGGGCAGCAGCTCCCAGGCTTGTTCCTGTGTAGCCCATAGCCCCACAGTGTGCTGGGCTGTGACTGTGCTGGGAGCTGGGACTGTGGGGGCCTTCCTTTCCCACATAACGTGTGTGCACAGATGCCTTGTCAGGATTCTGGAAAAGCAGTGCCAGGACTGGATGAGGGGTGGGAAGTGCATGTCAGCAGGCAGAGACCTTCCAAGTCAAGCCTGGTAGCACAAGGAATTAGTGGAGAGGGTCTGTTGGGTGATTTAATTGTGTTTTCGTCCTCCAGTGAGTTTGCACCATTTTTCTTAACTTGCTTAGCCCTGAGGAGCTTTTTAGTGTAACCAGTATTTATGGAAGGCTTTTTGCTTTGGTGCCTCAGAGGGAGTCACTGGCGTGCACAGCAGCAGCTGTTCCATAACCCCACAAGCCATTCCTGCAGTGCCCAAGTGCTGGCATCCTGAGGGCCATACAGGGGTTCCAGGCGGATAAAAAGGCACCGTCTGAAGTTAATTCAGTGCTTTGTGGTTTTATGTTTCAGCAAGGTCAGGAGAGCCCTACCAAACCCTGGTGTCAATGTATCAGGTGTGGTAGGATCACAGTGAAGGAGGAAATCCAGACGCTAGCTCTGATGAAAACAACTCTCCTGGGCCAGTCATTTAATCTGCTTTGGGGACTTCATCTCCATGTGTAAGACAGGGAGAATGATGCTCTCTTTCCTCATTTGTCTCACTTGTTTGTGTTGTCAGATCCTTTTGACAGGAGCTGCATCTTGCTGGGTTCCAGCATGAAGCAGTGGATGACAGGGTGGCCATCCCTGGGGGGCTGCAGGCACTGTGACAGTGTGAGTGCTGAGGAAGAACTGCCTTCATCTTCTGTGTTGGAATCCTGTGCTTTCCACAAGGGGCATCTCCATTAGGCAGCAAAGTGCTGGCTGCCAATCTGTCCTGGGCAAAGCTGATGGGGAGAATCCTCAGGGGAGCCATTTTCTGTTGGAAATTAAGTCCCATCAACATCCAGATGTTTTACAAAATCATAATTCTCTGTCAGGGGAGATAAAAAAGAGATGAAGTATAGGAGAAAGAAAGACTGCAGTTTGTCTTTTTGGTATTTTTCAGAAATGGTTAAGTTCTTCACTTTGAATTGACACCCCCTTCGCATTAAAAAAACAAAGGTTTTGCAAATCCTTTTGTACAAATCTGTGGAGAAGTTTTGAAAAAACACATGAAAAACACATGAAAACCTTTGCTTTCTGTTCTGAAGGAAAGAACTTGGGTGTTCTGGTGTTTTTTTTCCTCTTTAACAGAGAATATCTGTAAATTTGGACTTTTGCCCTGGTGAAGGCAGAGCAGCATTTTCAACTTCATGGCACTCTGAGCCAGCCCTGGCCATGCCAGAGCTGCGGGGGAACTGCAAACACTGGCTCTTGGGGCAGCCGGGGCATCTTCTCTCCAATTCCTGCTCTTGTGGCCACTCTCCCTGGGTGGGCTGCAGAGGATGCCCTTATTGCTGTGCTCCAGTTTTTGTACTCACGATCTCAAGCTGGAGGTAGGGGAAGCACAGCTTGCTGCTTGTAGCTGCTTTCCATGCATGTGTGCATAGATTTGCACTGATTTTCTCTCCTCAAGGACTTCCCCCTCTCACAGGCAGTGCATGTGGCTGTTTGCAGGCTTCTGCCTTTGGGCAATTTCCTCCTCCTCATTACTACCCTTCACTCCCTCATCCCTTATCCTCTTCCTCCCTCCTGATGGAGACAATCTCTCACAGCTGACTCTTTTCAGAGATGTTTTTTTCACTGCTGAAGCCAAGATTTTCTCTCTCCCATTGCACTTCATCTGGAAATAGGATGGGGAATCAGGTTATGTGTTTGGTTTGTGATTTTTTTTTTCAGCAATAAATAATTTCTGAATGTTGAAGAGGCAGGAGAATGAAGCTGGTGTTAGGCTACACTGAAATACTCCATTTGTTCTGGGAGTCTTTTGCCGCCCTCCTCCAGAAAGCTTCCTCTAGTGTTTAATTTTAAAGCAAGTCACTATTATTTTTTGTTTTCTTACTTTCCAGAGGAGATTCCTCTATTATTTTGGCTTGTCTGGAGATTTCTATGTACACCAGGCTTTTTTTCCTTGGCTTTTCTTCCCTTTTTGATTTCTTTTTACCGGGGTTAAAAGCCCCAAGTCAGCAAGGTACTTAAACACATGCTCAAAGTTAAGGCCTTGCCTAAGTGCTTTGCTGACTTGGAGCCAAAGATATTTTCTCAAGTCCTTTAAATGCTTCAGAACCTGAATTCAAAACATTTTACAGAAATTCCAGATTTCAAGTATCTCTTACGCTAATAATAGTTGTAATTCAGTACTGCCTTCAGATGACTGGAGCTCTGGACATGGTGAGCTTCTGAATAGTCTTACTTTCAGAAAATACTCTTCCCAAAAATCTTCTGCTTCAAACCCAAGAGCTCTCCAGAGGGCAGGGCACACTTACTTGTATTTCAGTCAATGAAAAATAACTAGCCTTTTAGCTGTTGTCTTGCAGTAAGACACTCATAGCTTTTAAACGTTGAAATTTAGGAAATAATGCATAATTGGTTCAAGAATGGATGTCTGCTCCTGAACTAATGTTTGCCCATTGTCCCCAATAGAGGCAATAAAAAAACCCATGGCAAACTGAAGACTCTCTGACATGGCAGGATCGGTAATTGGAGTTTAGGAGATGCTCTCAAAGGCAGACTGGGCTCCCAAAAGCAGCGCTGCTTTTGAGAGTTTCATCAGATGGATGGCAACAAAAGTTGTATAGAGAGGGAATGGCAGTGGGTAGACAGGCAGGAAAAGGCTGTGTTGAAGAGAGGGAGGAGGAGAAGAAGAAGAATGTATTTCTAGAAGCAGAGAGGCCGCAAATATCAAATAGAAATTGCAGCATGGTTTTTTTGGGGCTCTGTGTGATAAAGTCATGAGGGTTCTGCACAATGAGGCCACCAGTCAGCCACTGGGAGCTGCTTTTGAAATGCTCAGCTGCTTAATGAAGAGCATCTTCTTCACAAGTTTTGAAAAGGCTGCTTAGACATTGGTGCTTAGGGCACCAACAAAGGGGCAGGGCCAGCCAGGAGCTGGCTCAGTTTACAACCCCTGAAGGAGTTGCATGCTCCGTCCTCTGAAAGCACTCTGTGATGCTGCTGAGAATGGGTCCAACCCTGCTGAAAGCTCCTGGCTCATAGGCCTCATCTTAAGCTTCTCTCTTCTGAGGTGGAGTGATCTCCTCTGAGCTTCTGCATTGTGCTTTGCAGATAGATGAACAGGATGTATCCAGCCTATGATTCTGTGATATGTGCATATCTGTTGCACTAGTGATCTTCAGAGGTCCCTTCCAACCCAGCCCATTCAGTGATTCTATGATCTGCACAAGAAGGCATGCAAAGGCTCTGACTCCTCCAAAGCACTGCGCACTTTCAGTCCCCTGCTCTCTCATGGATCTACTCCTTGCTTCTGGGATCTTCCATGTAATGTGCAGAAAACCCTGTCTCTCCTACCTGCTCAGAAACAAAATCCAAAAGACACTGCCACCTTTGATAGCTCTCTGACTGCAGAGCAACTTGTAACTACTCACATAGCCTGTGGATTTGTGGGACTCCTGAATATTGCTGACCCCCAATAGGAGCTCAGAAACCATGTGGGGGCCACAATAGTAGAGTCATGACATCCATTGTTCAGATACACCTGCCAGCCCTTAATCAGACACCCAGCCTCATTCAGCCCTGAACTGGAGTGTGTCTCCAAGCTTTGCTCAAGATCTAGGAGCTCTGACCAGGGGTCCTGTTGTGTGGTCTGTAGTGCTCCATTAGCTATACTCAGCAATTTATTTTGTCTCTGGTGTAATCAACACTCTTTTGAGCATGCCATGTGTCTGATATGCACCCATCTTTCCCCCCAGCAGATGCTCTGTGTGATGGGAGAGCTGCAATTCTGCTGGCTGTGACACGGCTCAGCATGTGCCGGTGATCCTTTCCAGGCTTAGCTTTGCTTGAGGATCCTTCAGAGTGAAAGGCATCAAATGCAAATGCAGTATCTCACTTTTACCAATGCAAACCCCGATGCCTTGTCTTAGCTGTTAATACAGGCCCTACAGGTGAGAGAAGATTTTTAATTTTGTTTTGAAATCAGCACTGGACTCCAGATGTGCACGTATTACTTGGAGGAGTGATGGTGACTGGGTCAGAAAACCCCTCAAACTTGGGAAAGTGGTTCCCATTTTATCAGCATCTATTCTTCCCACCCTCTTCACTGTGCTGCCCTGGCAGCAGCTCAGCTTCTCTGCTATTCTGTAGCCAAGTGCACAAAGAAAATCTTGGTGTTGTTGCAGGGAGAAGAAATCCCTCTTTTGGGAAGAAACAAGCCCTGGGGTATAACTTCAGTGGATGTACCGGTGGAGACAAAAGTAGTGGTGCTTCTATTGGAAACCCCAGGGAATGCCCATGTCTTGGTGCTACAGGCTGCACCCCTTTTTGATTTCTCAGTCCAGCTTCCATGATGCTTTTGAGTCCTGTCCCTGTGTGCAGGGCACTCTGTGCCTCCTCCTTGTGGGGCTGAGCAATAAGGAGGAGGATGAACCCCCTGTACCTGTGTTTAAAAAAGCAGAGGAATTTTTCCATCCTCAGGCACAGAAGTTCATGTGTTAAGTTGTAGCTACCCCAGCTCCAAGCCCAGCTGCTGCCGATCCACCCAGGGGCGTGAGCGTTACATCTGTAAGCGACAAGCCACTGGCCTACAGCAGGCAGAACACAAGCCAACAGACAGACAGAAAGAGCCTGAGGGGCTGAATTTTAGAGCTATTAAATGATTAAATGCAAGGGGGAAAAAAAGTTAATTTAGCATCGCGGTTGTGATTTTACACACCCAAGAGCCTGGAAATTGAGAGCTCTGCTTCTCACACAGGGATCGTAACTTGGCACTGCACAGATTGTACAGTATGTAAAATTAGACTGGAGAAATAGTAAATATGCTGCAGGGACCAATACTGTCTTGGCAGAAGGAGGATGGACTGAGTGGGACCCAACAGGTCTTTTATGCCTCTGACTTCCATAATTCTGTGCTAATAAAAAAACATTGTACAATGCCTGATGCTAATCCGCAGCCCTGAGTGGGGTGAAGTGGGAGCTGGGTTGTTATGTGAACAAATAGTGGTCGCCCCCGGTGTATTTGAGTGGAGCAAGGCTGTTATTTGAGGGCAGGTGTGTGGGCATTGGCAAACAGGGATGGGGAGGTGTGCACCAGGCTGGAAAGGCACGTTGAGGCCAGCAGGGAGTGAGGTGCCTGGATGTCTCTATCCAGCTCTGCCCTCACCTCCCCCTCCCCAGACCTCAGTAAATACAGGCATCTTCACACTGTTGCTGGACCACAATGTGCTTTTCTTGTGTTTACGGCTCTGATTTGGGCACCTAATTCTGAATTGTATTGATTTCCCCCTAAACGGCATTGAAAAGCCTGATCTAAGCACTCTTTTGTGGCTTAGAGTTATTTGTCCTGTCTGCATGAAAAAGCAGGACCAAAAAACAAGCCTCTAATTCACCATGATGCTAGCAGTGGTCCTTTGGCAGTGAAGGTTGAAGGCTCAAGTGTGCCCAGCTCAGAGGATATTGGTGGGATTTTCCTGCTGTGTGCTGGTTCCCCTTAGTGCCATTCCCTCTGGTGTTCCAACACCTTTCCCTCCATACTCCTTCACATGCTGGGGCAGCCCGATGTAGTTGCAGGGAACTGGAGGAGTTGCTGCTTTGCCAAGCAACTGCACTTCCTCAAGATGAGTCATCTCAAGCTGACTCTGCAAGCAAGCCAAGTGGATAAGGTCCCATCCAGCCTTGCCTTAGGATGAAAACAGTGTCACTGCTCAGCCAGTTGCAGCAAGGAGAGCACTTGGAGTCCCAAGGCACTTGGACCAGGAGAGCTGGGACAGATATCCAAGTGATGGTCTTACCGAGACCGTCTGGGAAACGGATCCACACATGAACTCACGTCCCCTCCTGCGATGCAAGAACAAAGCCTCCCATGGAAAAACTTAAAAGCCAAGATCATCAGCCCAAAAGAATCCAGACCTCTCTGCTGTAGAGCTGCTGAGACAGAAGAGCAGAAGTAGCAGCATCTTCTCCTGGTCCCAACTTTGTCAACACAACATGATCCATGATTGAGGTATGCAACCATTGCAGATGGGTGCACATCAGCATTAGTACCCTCAGGCAGAACTCACTCCTACCCTGAAGCCATGGGAAAGGACAGCTTTTTTGTGGTCTCCTGACTATGCATGGCTGAGGAGACTCTGTTACAGAGGTAGGATGGACTTGATTGCTCTTCTCAGTTTTGCTTGTCCCCTGTGACCGGGGTCAAGTTATGCTTGAGGAACTAAATCACTGTACAGCTCCTAGTACTCCCAGCGAGAGCTGGGCTTGGTGGCATGCAGGAAAACAAGGCTGTGTCTGACACAGAGCCCTTCTGGCTGGCAGCCAGGAGCACTGCCAGTGTGGAGCTCTGGGCTGATGTGGTTTGGCAGGTCTAGAGAACTGCAAGAGAAGCTCTGTCCCAACATGGGGCTGATGAAAAGACAGCAGTACCAGGACAAGACACAGACATAATAGGGCACAGAGAAGACACCCTCTGCCCTGGTGAGATCCCACTCAGACCAAAGCTATTGATTTAGCCAGTCTGATGATACAAGCAGAAAAATGACACTTAAGTTACTTGTCTGCTAAGGCAGCATTCCCCATACTCCTACTGTGTCTGCTAGCCAGGGCTCCCCATTGGCCCACTGCCCAAAAGACATGGGGAGCTGCTGCATCCCATGGGCCTAGCCAGTGCTGCAGCAAGGACTTGGTCCTCAGTTCCGCTGTGAGACTGTGTGTCTTCTGCTTCCAGCAGTGGGTCTGTGTTCTGGGGTTTCCTGCTGGGTTTAGCACTGTGTTTTCTCCCCAGGAGGGTGCTGATTCTCTGCCACTGCACAGCCTTGCTGTGCACAAGTGATGCAAGTGACACCATCCTCATGGTGCTGCCATCCTGTCTGCTCCTGTCACTTGGAGTTTGGCCTGGGCAATGGCATGTCGAGCTCGTAGCAGTGCAGGCATCAGATCTCCCCACTGCTGGACCATCAAGTCCAGGAGGGACCCTATGGATTGAATTATCATTTGTGACAATGGAACATTTGATGGTAAGAGTGTTCCTTCATCTTCAGAAAGGCCCAGAAAATGCTGCATTAAGATTCATGGGAGAGGCACCAGCCTTGTGCAGTTGAGCAGCTAGAAGGGCCATGAAGGCCCTTGTCACCCCACCATGGACATCCCCAGCTGGGTTTGGGCTGAGGCTTTAGAGGGAGGCAAAAGGTAGGCTGTTGCAGAGCTGGAGCAGAACTTCTGCAGGAGCATCAGGGCTTTGCCAATGCCCACAGGAGGATGTTTTGTGGTCACATCCAGGCTGAGGGAAGATGTTTTCCTGCCCTGGATTCTGCCCTGAGCCAAGCATGTTGTAGGGGTCAAGTCCCTCCTTCACAACACTCCTGAAGTAAAGCATGGTCTGCTTCCAGGCTATTGTGGTGTGATTGAGTACAAGTCCTTTAGCACCCATTTGTTATCTCTTAATTAAAGTTTCTTTCTAATTATTTTTTCTTGTCAAGAGCAAAGCTGCTGACTCCAGGGATTTACCAAAGTAGAGCAAACAAATGCAGTCTCTGCTTTCTGCAACTCTTCATTAATGGACAAAATTAACTTGGAACAGTCCATATCTTTGGCTACATCGATGACACTTAATTATGCTTGTTTCCTTACAAAGATATATCCAGTTTTAAATCACTTGTGGAAGAAGTGCCTCCTTAAGCATGAAATTTCTTCTCCCTGAAGGAATATTTCTGCTGGCAAGAAAAGCTGTGCAAAGACCAAGTGGCATCACAGGGAATAGATGTGAAGAAACCATGAGTGGGGTGTGCTTCAGGAAGCTGGTGTCAGGAAACCCTCTCCACGGCCAGGGGCTGCTTAATCTCAAGAAGGGCAGACCTCAGGAGCTGTCAAGCTGCACAGGGGAGTGGAACCACTGGCATTCCTTGGACACAGTTGGTGCTGTCAGGCCAGTGGGCATGGGTCCTGAAGCAAAGGGGGAGGCCACAGGATTGTGGCACTACCATCTCCTATGGCTGGAGAAGGTCAGGAACATCTTCCCACAGAGGCTTGTCGGGTCACCTCTCTGTCCTCTTGCCCTTTCCATCCTCTGGGGCTCCCTGCTCATCTCCAGTGGGCTGGTTCGTCTCATCATGGGAAGCTGTGTGATGAAAGACTCTTCTGGTTTATATGCCTGGAAAGCTCTTGGCATAGCCCTGGCACTACGTAAATATTAAATGTATAATTTATTCTGTACACAGGCAGCTAATTAGCCGCTGAGACAATTATTTGTGGCTGGTTTCTCAGCTGTGGGAAGGACATATGAAGGGCAGCGGGGTGATGTGAAGGCCTCTGTCCAAAGACACGTATGTAATGCTCTGTCCCACTGCAGAAGTGATCCATGTCCTATCAGAGAAAGTGGGGACCTGGCCTTTCTCACTATGTTGCTTTCACCATCTGCAAAAGAAGGAAAGAGCCAGAGGCTGTGGAACCAGCAGAGTGCTCATCCCTCTCCCCAAAAATGCTGCAGTGCCTTTCTTTTGCTCACTCTCTGCTTACACAAGCCACAACCCTGCAGTGCATTCCGCTCAGAGGGAATATTTGTCCCAGCCCCCTTGCAAATCACTGTGACAAGCAAGGGTGGTTTTGGCCCTGTGTATGTCTGCTGGATGTTGTCTTGCCACAGGCCCTGGCAGAAAGACCCCCATTAAAGGGCTGTGGTAAGTGCTGGTGCCAGGAATGCAAACCATCCTCTCCACTTCCTCTGCTTGCTGTCCAAGTGACCCCTCAGGCATCTGGCATAGACCCCCAGTGCCGTGTCTGTGGCTCCACACTTGCCAGTGCCCAGCAGCATTCCTGCCATGCCTGGCAGTTGCTCATGCTGGCTGGGTGGGAGCCTCAGCTGGAGCAAAGAGGAGTGGAGGAGTGGAGATGGAAGATCCCAAGGGGAGTTCTGCTCCTCCCTAGCACAATGCATGCCAGGGCAGTCTTCACCTTTTGGCAGAATTTCCTTGTGGTATTGCCATTCCAGTTTTGATGTAGGTCAAGATTTCATTAAGGAGGAAAATGAGGCTGAGGTTTTGACTGGATTTCCAGCTGGATGAGTTTGGGAAGCATCCAGTATGTTTCCATGGGCCCCACATCTCAGGTGCTTTGTTTTTCTTCCCTCCACATCTCCCTGCTGAACTGCTGTCTGCTGTCCTGTTGATCCCTGTTGCAATTGCAGGACCTATAAAGCTGCCACTCATCATTGCTAGTGCAGCAAAGCAGCTCACAGCTCATTTCACCAAGCTGCCCCAGGTTAATTACTCTAAGCTTTGTATGTTTATTTCCCTCTTCCCTGCATGCAATTTTGCAGAGATGTGGGTAAAGCTGTAATTTCTCCCATTATATATCAGCATGGCTCCTTTCTAGATCTGGGACTTCATGTCATAAGCCATGTTGTGCCTGGCAGGTGGGCTGGGCCTGGCAGAGGATGTGGCCCTTAGTGGGCTTGGGTGCTGAGGGTCATGTTGCTGGTTGGGGTGCTGCATCACAGCCCCTCTATGATGACATCACAGCCTTGTGATGTCACTTGACCCAAAAGGCAGCATGCTTTGGTGAAGCAGGGTGGTGTAGGGGCAGGGCAGGGCAGCATCTTGAAATGTCAGTTCTAACCAATGATCACATCCATGTTGCTGGAAAGGAATCTTTGGAAATGTCTAGTCCAGTGTCCCTCTTGGAAAAGGTCTGTCCTCAGCAGAAGACCAGATCAGTCATGACTTTGTCAACAGACCCTTGACAACCTCCATGGATGAGGATCCCCCTCTCTGGGGGTACCTGTCCCACAGTGCTGTGTTACCCTCCATGAGAATAAATTATCCTGCATGTCCAGCTTGAATCTTCCACCAGGATACTCATGTCACCAGTTGATATCTATGCAAATAGTCTGGCCCTGCAGGATAGGCACCATCGTGGTCATTGATCCCATGGGTTACCAGCGACACACTGACCAGGAATGTGGACAAACCTCCCTTCCCTCCCTGTTCAAGGGAGCTGTGGAGCTCTGGGTGGGCTGGAGAGGCTCCTGCTCATTCCCAGCCAGAAGGAAATGGAGGGTCCCAATAGAGCTCTGGTCACCCCTGCTCATCCCCATCCTACAGCAAAGCTGCTGTTCTCAGTGGAAGACAGGCTTCTCCAGCATTCCAGGGGAGCTATCCCCATGGTGCCACTTCCCAAAGGTGCCCCTTCCCACACATCTACACACCACTGTGGTTGGGTGGGACTCCCACACCTGGCATGGGACAAGGGAGGACATGAGGACTTGTCTCTGCTCAAGACCCTCAGCAAACCCTGCTGGGAGAAATGCCTCCTCCGAAGCTGCGCTTTGGGTTTCTGCTTCATCAGGAACCTTACATCATTGCCTTGGAAAGGAGCGTTGCTTTCAAAGACCTGTCTTCCAGGAAGGCTGCGCCAGCCCTTCTGGATGAATCCCAGTGTGTTTGTACTGTGTTTAAGGAAATAACTCAAGGTGACTTTTTTCCTCCCCAGCTTAGTCTTTCAGCTACTAGCTATGGACAAGCTCTCAGCCACCATTCTGAGGGGCAGAGCTGAGCATCCCAGAGCTTTCCCCCCATCTTACTCCTTACTCCTTACTCCTTACTCCTTACTCCTTACTGTTACTCCTCCCCCCATCCTTACTCTAGGAACAGGCATCAGATAGGCAGGAGCCAGGCAATGATGGCAGGTCTGTGGATCCGTCACGACACTGAGCCTTTATCCATGCAAGGCTGCTGGGTGGTGCAGTGGTGGGTGTCAGAGGTCCGGTGTCTCTGATAAGCAGAAATCCAAGTGTAAGAACAGGATAGTCCTGTTGTGTTAGCCAACAGGAAACAGGAAGACAAAACCTCTTTACCTTATGCAGTAGAAGAAATCAGAGAACTTGAGTAAGATGCTTGAATTCTTACTGAAACTCTGATATCTGTATTTGTCCATCCACACATGTGCCTAGTCATCTGTCTGTCCGTCTGTTCATCATCCAACCATTCATCCACATCCAGAGCCATTCAAATAGCCAACCATCCACCCAACACCACTCACATTCATTGTCCTTCCTTACCTCCTTTCCTCCATTCCATCTGTGCCCATCCAGCCTGCTGTCCTTCTGTCTGTGGTTACACACATTTATTTGTCCTTCTATCCACTGTTTTCTTCCACTTCTGCCTGTCTGTTTATCTGGTCTTGTTCCAGCTACCCCTCCTCACACAGATGCTTCATCTTAGATGTTCTTCTCTCTTTCTGCCTGTCAGTACATTCTCATAGCTTTTTTAAGACCCTTGAAAAAATCTTATGGTCAGCACAGTTTCCCAAAGGTCTCCATCCTTGGCTAGTGTTAGAAATGGTCCTGAGGCATCCCACCAGCAACTTACTCACTATAAACCAGTATTCCTTGTCCTTAGCACCCCCTTTTCCAGCAGGGATAACATCCACAAAGTTTCTCTATTCCTGTCAGAAGCAGGTGTCCTGACAGACCATCTGCAGGAGGGCTGAGACCTGCCAGGCACACTTCCACAGCCATCTTTGCCGATGGGATCAGGAAGTGGGCTTAGACACAAGGAATGGCTGGATCACATCCATGTGGTCCCACCTATCAATGGGACCCAGGAGCTGATGTCTGGAGAGGGAGAAAAGAGAGGAGAAGCCTTGGAGGTGCTTCTTCCGTCCATCTCCACCATCTGATGCAAGGCTCACTGGGCAGCTCAGTGTTTTAGGTCATCTTATACTGACCTAAATGAATTTATTTACTCACTGTTCCCCCCTCCAATGTTGACATCAACAGCATCTGATGGATATAGATTTCTGTAATTTAATCACAATTAGTGCAAAAAAAGAGATCACTTTCTATTGCTTGTTTTGCTCCCTCTTATTTTATTAGGAGAAAGAGCAAGCAGTCCTTCTCTATTTGTCCTCTTCATGTCACTTGTCATTGCTAAGGTGTCTGTCACATCTTTGCTTGGTGTCTCCTTTTATAGATGAAGGATTTGAGTCTACTAAACTATCCTTAAGTGGGATCTGTTTCCAGCCTTAGCTGTTCCTCTTTCCTTCCTCTGCCCTGCTTCCAGTGGTGCTGTGCTCATAATGGCATGGGGATGGGTTTGTGTTCTTGGTCACCACTGAGCTGATGTTTTCAGGGAAGGGAGTGTGATGACTCCAGGATGGGTTTCCATGGAGGCTGTAGCACGTTTGAAACCATGAGTATGTAGGGGAAGCAGGGCTGTATGCATTCCACTGTGCATTAATCAACACAGGGTTACAGCCTGGTGGTCTGTACCATGATGTCCTTCTGCAGCACTCTGGAACCCAGCTGTGATTTGGCTGCCCTGACAGCCCCAGCAGCACTCTGTCTTCTCTCTGCCCTGACCCCTTTTACCTGTGAGTTATGAGGGTGTTGGGCAGATCTGATCCAGCTTGGATCTCCGTCAGACTTCAACAGTGACATGTTCTACTGCTGCATTTGACAGCTTGTTTTCACCTTTGGTCTCACAACTTTAGCTGCTATAAATCCTTGCAAGGACTTTCCCCATGTGTCAGGGCTGCTTAGTTTCCTTAAAAGGCACCTTGTCAAATGCGGTTTTGAAGCCCAGGAGCATCTTGAGAACTGAACCACCCTTGTCTATGCACAAAGGCTTGATGAAGCCTTGAAGGAACCTCATCCCCATTCATCCTCCCATCCTGCTTCACCCTTTGTCACACACACACACTCACATGGTTTTATCCTTGCCACATGCAGCTCAGCACAGCCAAGTGTAGCAACACGGGAAATATTCAGTTGCTGAGGATCATTAATGAATGTCAGCTCCAGCTCCTGTCCAGAAACCTGAGAAAATTCAGTTAGGCAGCTGGTGCCCAATGAGCTGTGTTGCCCCACTCGTGAGCTGCTACAACAGACAGCTCAGCAAGGCATCATGTTATTGTGGAAAGAAAAGAAAACCCAGACAGGAAGACAAACAGCACTGCATCCACCAAGCAGCTGTGCCTTTCCACAGCACAGCATGGTTAGGTTGCAATCCTCCTGCCTGGTTTCCTGGATAGAGGCTTGCAAGGAGAATTACCTGCTTCCCACCTGTGCTAGTAAATACATGGAGTTTGCTGGTGACAAGTCCTGGGGCTGTGTCATCTCTCTGCTGGGAATTTCTGATACATGAGTTTGGTTTGTATCCTGCAACAAGACACCTAGACATATGACTGGCAATGTCTTGTGTGTCTGGCTGTGCTGTGGGGTGTTCAGCTGGTGGGCCATACGTGCAGCCCTGACATGTGTTCACCATAGCAAAGGTGAAAAGAAGCCATCCTGTGGGTAGAGGTGGTCCATGATCCTCTGGCATTTGTCAGCTGGTCCATTCTAGTCTAAAATAAATCATGGCTGGGGAAAGGAGCAGAACCTGGGCTTCCCTGGCCACCAACACAGTGTCAGTCCACACCCCAGTCCTTCTCTTTACTTCCCAGATGGGAAGGTAAGATCTTATTTCCAAGGTGACTGTGCTGAGGGGCTCTGAGCTCACCTGCATTTCTCCTGTTCCTTCCCACAGAGATCCCCATCCAGTATGAGCGGGTAGGTGCAGATGTGACCATGAAGTGTGGCTCCATGGACTGGGATGCAGCTGTGACCTGGACAGCCAACGGCACCGACATTGACGAGTCCCACCTGAACGGGTCCTACCTGATCCTGAAGAATGTTGACCTGTCACAGAGTGGCCAGTACTCCTGCTACGAGGGCTCCTCCTGGCACCTCAAATACCAGACCTCCCTGAAAGTGGGAAGTGAGTACCCCAGCATGTCACATTGCGGGGGACAGTCTTTGCTCCCATATTGACTCCCCACAGCCCTACCTCCTGCCATGCCAACCCCTCTACTTTCTATACATAGGGTTGTCTGCTGCACACCACCATATGAGGTCCTCGTGGCATACTAATCCCAACTGGAATCGGCTACTCTGCCCCAAGCTTTGGATCAAAGCCAGTAGATTAAATGATGCCTCAGGAATAATTTGAGAAGGGATTGACCTTCTCCCTCTAGCCCTGTGCCACAACAACCATCTCTGTAGGTAGAAAGAGCTGTCAGATAGGATTGCAGTCAGCAAGGAAAAGCACTGGCCAGGATTACTGCAGTGTGGTTGTTTCAGAGGAGCAGCCAAAAAGCGTTGGTGATCCCTGGGTTTGCAGGATCCTGGATGCACAGGCATGCTGGAAGACAGCTGCTCATTCCCCAGCATTCTGTGTATCTTCAGCACAGGATGCGCTGATTCCTGGGCCTCAGCAGGGGAGATAAGAGTTGTGCTGTATTTCACATGATGCTGAGAGCTGATAGCAGCTGTGTGTTTTGAGGGCTGCTGTGTTTGTACAGCTGATAGCGACTGCGTGTTTTGCAGCACGGCGTATGCAACTGGCAGCCATGGGTGTCGGAGCACCAGTTGGCATAGTAACGGGGGATAGTAACTGTGATGCACCAGCTGGGATCCCCGCCATCCAGGAGTTCCCAAGTTTGGAAGACACAGCGGAGCCTTCCTCTGCTCCTTATCTCACCTTCTGCACCTGGCATTTGAGCCAGGGTGGTGTTTCCATCCTAGGCCATGCTCCAGGGATAGAGGGTCACAGTCTGTGTAAGCCCTGAAAAGAAGGCGTGAGGAGTTCACCGCACCTAGAGATTTGAATTATAGAGATGCTCTATGGTGTCCAACTCATTTAAGGTCATGTGGGATGAATTCTGGTGTCTGGGCTGAGAAGAAAGGGTGCTGGAAGGCTATGCGAGAAGCAGATAAGGGGAAGCAGTCAGCACAGGGCAGGCTTTATACCAGTGAGCAGGTGTGGGGGTTGGAGCATGGCAGGCAAAAAGCCACTGCCCAACAAATGAGTCAGGGGCTTTTTAGCTGCATTATGGTCAGGAGGTGTTCACAGAGCCAGAAAAGGCAGTAGCTGGGTCCAGTGCAGGCAGCAGCACAAGGAGATTGTGCAGCTCCTCTGCTTGGGCATGTGCTCACCAAATCCCATCTAGGGACAGGTCCCAGGCTGTGCCAGTGCACGGAGTGCAGCAGGTCTGCAGGAGGAAAGGGGAGTGGGGAGAGGTTCACAGCCTCCAACCACTCCTCTGCAGCTGTGGCATCGCTGTGATTCTGCAATGGCTCTTCCATCTGCTAAGCACCTGGCTAATAGTAATCCCTGTCAATCCGCTCAGGGACCCATGGGAATTGCTCAGCGTTAGAGCCCAAATCCTGCTGTTCCCTATTACTGTGTGTTCCCATTTGCTGGAGACTCACAGCCCCCTGAGCACTAGGCAGCTGAGAAGCCCAGTTGGACACTGCTGGGGCCACCAGCCCCCGGAGAGAGGGTGACAAATAAATAAGTGTCTGGCATTGTTAACACAATTAACTGTGCAAGGAACTAATCAGGTGAGACGCTTTTCGTGGTAATTAATTTAACTAGCTGGATTTTAATTTAATGTTCTCTGTGAGGTTTCTTTTCCCAGCGCTGCACCCCCAGGCCCTGCCTCCCCTACCCCACCCTAAGTGTCCTGGCTCTGCTGGGAGTGATTGATTCCCTGGAGGTGTGAGGACTCATGCAAAGGAGTAGATTTGGGAACATCCCAGCAGGGAATGGAGATGGACTTGGGCATGTAGATAGAGATGGGTGACTTGTGGGAGGTTTGTAGCATGGCCCTGTGGTAGCATTGCTGCTGCAGCTGAGTGTATTGAGATCCCAAACCTGAGATTTCAGGGATCTTGGATTCATTTCATTTCAATTGCATGGGAAATTAAATGAAAACAGGCCTGTGCCTGCATTTTTCTCTTTTACTGGGGCAACAAGAAAGATGACTGCAGCAAGAGTGAGGGGCTGGGGTTGCATGTGGAGAAGTGCTGGGGATCTCATTAAATAAATGATGGTACCTGGAATGTGCTCCCCAGGCAAGGCAGGGGTGCTCCTGAGCATACAACACCACAGGAAGGATGTGTAGAGGGAGCAGAGAAGGTTCGAGGACCAGGAAGGGGTGTCAATTAGCAAAGCAAGCTCTGTTGTGGGGGTCAGCGAGCACAGGGATAAAGGGAGACCTGCCAGGAGTCAAGCTGAGTGAGACCTTGCAGAGGAAATGAAAAGGGGGGTTAGCCATATAAATACAGAGCAAACAAGGAGAGAAGAGCAGAGCTGGTTCTGTAGACAGGTTTCAGGGGAGATTAAAAGTAAGCCCGATACCAAATGAACCCCCTGGGTCTGAGCAGCGATGCTGAGAGCAAGGGCAGCACAGGCTAAAGGAGAGGAGGGAGCATAAAACCTGGAGGTGATCCTCTGTTGTGGTGGCACCTTCAAAGACAACAATGCACTGAAGGCTTGGGGAGCACCTCATCCCCATGTGAGGACATCTGTTCATTAGCAAGGCTCATTAGCAGCGGAGAGGTCAGTGGTGGTACCCAGTGCAACTTGTCTCCTGTGGCTGAGCGAAGGAAAAGTCCTCATCAGACAGCCTGACCCCACAGCACAGTGGAGCCACATGGTGCACTTGGAAAAGGGAACAATTAAAGACGTGGAGACAAATGGAAAATGGGAAAGAAGTACAGGGGGGGCTTGCCAGGGATACATCACAGCAGATTAACCTGATAGCTCTCTTTGATAAGGGAACCAGTTTTCTAAGCCCAGAAACGTGGTCAGTGTAATCTGTCTTGACTTCAGTGAAGTATTTGCTATGATGCCACATGGGAAATCATGAGTTAAACCAGAGAAAATGTGGATTAGTATGAACATTGGAACACAGCTTAGGAAATAGCTACAGGGGATCAGACTGTGCTGAAAGGGGGAGCTCCTGGAAGGGATAGGGAAGCTTTGGCACCAAGTTTGGACTGCATTTGGGCCACTCTCTGTGGTGTAATCTGTAATGGCTCTGGTCCACAAGGACCAGGGGGCTCTGGCTGGATATGCCAGTAGCTAAGGAGGAACAAGAGGATACCCGAGGTGGGGATTTTATGCTGAAGGGACCAACATGCTACATAATGGTGCAGGCACAATTGTGTGAAAGTGTCTCGAAAATATGCTTCAGCAGGTGTGAGGGAAAGCACAGGTAGCTCATTTGGTCCCTGGGATGGGTTTTACACCCAAGTCCACATCATGGGGGATGTGGCTGGGAGCCCAGCAGCACTCTGCAGAGGCTGGAGGTAGCTGGGCTGTCTCACTCGCTGCAGAAGTGGGGACACTGGTGCCCGTGCAGTGGGACACTGTGCATTCAGGGATAGTGAGAAGGAGGGGCTCCCCAGTCTTGTCTGTTGCTAAAGGTCCCAGATCAGCCACCTACAAGGCATGAATCCTCCTCAGCACAAACTGGCCTGGGGGAAGCTGGCACTTCTCCAAGGGAAACCTCTTCCTGGGCACTTTGAGCAGTCACTTGTTGTTCTTCCCCTTTCTTCAGGCAGCTGAGCATGAGGTGAAGCACAGGAGAGCAACCAGGTGTTTATCTTCAGTGATCACCTGCCCTGCAGCCTGACAGCAACAGATGCCCTTGTGTGGCCAGAAGCAGGAGATGGGTCCAGGTCTTTTTACACACCAGGCATCACTGGCTTGAGCCCAGGGCTGTGAGCACCAGGAGTGGGGCAGGAGGGAGCACAAGGCTCTGGGTCACAGGAGCGTGGTGCCAGGCTCCTGGCTGTCCCCACAGGCCGCAGCTCTGCATTTGGAAACATACAGCCAGAGGGCCTGGGGGTGGATATAACAAAGACATTGGGAAATAATGCACTCTTGAGGTTTGGCACACGGCTCTGTGCGTTACAGAATGTTATAAAAATACTGCTAATGGGCCAGAGAGGAGTGGAAACGCGCGTTGGAAAGGCTGCCAGAAGCCAGAGAGTGCATATGAGAGTGGGGAGGCCTTGTGTGCAAAGAAGGGAGGGCGGGAGGGAGGCGGCCAGGGCAGGCACCCTCCTTCTGCTCCTATCCCTCCGTCCCTTTCTAACCTGCTTATCTCCATCCCAACCCAGCATCTCTTCCTCTTTGCCCTTCTGTGCTGCTTTGGGGATGCCCAGGCTCTGGTGGACATGCATCTGACCCTCATCATTCAGCCTGCTGCCCAAAAAGGCTGCTGCCTGATGGGATGGAGTGCAGAGATGGGGTCTGCATGGGAGAGAAAATACAGCAGAATCCCCTCCAGCAGCAGGGGCACAGATGCAGGCAGTGGAGTTGTCTTCCATATTGCAATGGTGGCCTGGGGTCTCATAGCCTGGTGCCAGCCCCAGCATGCCCCATGGGCATTGCTGCCTCCCAGGCCATGGATGTGGGAAAGGGACTGGAAGAGTACAAGCAGTCCCAGGCTGGCCTGCTTCCTCCATGTCTGTCACTGCAGTGGCTGGCGAGAGAAAGAGGAAAAAACATGCGGTTTGACGGAAAATGACATGGAAAAAACAACCAAATTAACAGAAAAACAAACAAAGAAAAACCAGAGAGAGGGAGGGGGAAAGGGACAAAGCAACAGGAACCACATGTGAGCAGGGAGGCCAGGAGAGCCTGAGTGTTCTCTGGACTGATTAGCAAGCAATCAAACATCAGCCACTAATAAATAATCAGAGCCTCCCTTTTCTCTGACTTAGAAGTCTTTTTCCTCCCAGCTGGGCTCCAGCTGCAACCAGAGGGTTGTACTGCAAATTTGCATCTATTTTTTGTTGTTATTTTTAAAACATTTCTTCTATTTCACCTATCCAAAGTAAAGAAGCAAAACAAGAAGGTAGTGACCTCTCCACATAAGACATGCACCTCTGGCTCCACCAGAGCTGGAGGTGTGAGCATCTCATGATGGGCACTGGCTAAACAGTGGAGGAAGGCAGTGCCAGGGATTAGTGTGTACCCACCTGTTTCCATGGCTTGGTTGGGTGCAAAAAAACCACAGAAGGGCACTGATGTCATGCCAGCTTGGGAGAACAGAAGTTTGGCTGGCTCTGGCAGCCAGTGGTGAAGATGTGGCACTCAGATCAGGGTGCCTCTGGTCAGGCTGGTGCTCCTGCCTGGACATTGATGGAGAAGCTCAGGCTTGGGGTCAGCATGTGCAGATAGTTCGTTGCTCAGTGATCTGTGACGCAGAGCTTTTTTTTTTATTTTTATTATTTTTAAAAAGCCCTTTTGATGGATTTTTCCCCTCTGAACTCTTCCAATCCTTTCCCGTGGTGATGTAAACTTAGGCTATTTCAGGAGCAACAAGTTAAACATTACTGCAACCATTCCCTGGCACCATGCAGGGAACAGCACCCACCCCTTTGATTCATCCATCTCACTCTCCCAATGGGCTCCTGCCCCTTGGGGGTAGTCCTATACAGTCCTATACAGGTGCAACCCCAAGGCTGTGCCAAAGCAGTGCTTGAGGGCAGTACTACATTAACATGGACCAAATATACAGCAAGGGTGGAGCTAATTAATTTAAATGACTGTTGGTGCTCTAGAATCAGGAGATGCACACCAGGGCTGTTGGGTTCATTACTGTGGAGGGTTTTTTTTTTCCCCCCATGTGCCTGTAGCACTGGGGGCTGGGTAGGTGCAGTGGTCCTGGGGTGATTCACAGCCAGGCATCACATCCCTATTCCTGAGAGCCACAGAAAGGAAGTGTCAACAAGCTTGCACGTATGCTTCGTTCACTGAAATTCAGCTTTATTTCACAAGGCATGCAGGCTCTCCAGTTGCTGCCTTCCCACATTGTGCTGTTCATGCATGGCTTTCATCCCTCCTGTCTGAAAATTCAGTGGATGAACTGTGCTGCCTGCAACCAGATTTCGGGTCTTGGCCTGGCTGAGAGCTGGAAAGGCGTACTGGGTAACAGTATGCAAATTACTATCCCGGCTCTTTAAGGAGAAAGCCAAAAAAAACCCACCCAAAAACCCCACCACGCTCCCAGATGCAATTAGTCCTAATCGAATTAGGAGCCGGACTAGAAAAACAAACACATTTGCAGGCAGCAGGCGACCTCTCCGCCCCATTCAGTGGGCTGCAGGCTGTGTGCCGCAGCAGGAAGGGCTGAATGGAGCCGTGCCCTGTGGCCCACGTGTGCACACACTTGTACACTCGCCCCCACGTTCACACCCGTGCCCCACTGCTCCAATCCTCCTTCTCCTCGCTAGGCTGGGCAGCCAGCCCAGCTGCAGCATAGCAGAGTGATGCTTCCTTGGCTCACTATGTAAAACATGATAATCTGGGGCAGCCAGTGTCAGAAACAATAAAAATATCCCCTCTCCCATCCTTATGGCTCCCCGCTTCCCTTGGGGGAGTTGGCGACAGCAAGGAGCACACGGTGGTGGGGCCAGTGGAGCATCACAGGGCATTTATGAGTAGCCACTGCTCAGGACAACAGTACCAGCAGCTCTGCCCTGGTCTTGCCAATGCTGTCTGAGGGAAGAGCATGCCCAGGAGGTGGCCAATGCGTGCAGTATCCCATTCCCATGTCCCTTCCCACTGGTACGTGAAGGGATGTGGCCCCACAGTTGACCCTAGCGACCGATGAGCTCGTGCCATGTTGGGTGCTATGGAGAGTCATGGCAGTAGTATCATGTGTTACAAGGGCACTGAGCAGGGGAGAAGGTGGTCACCCTCTTGCCATCTTCCTTCAGTGGCAGAGTTCTAGGGTTGCCAGTAACGAGCCAGAGCCAGGGATGGCGTGTCTATCAGAGACAGGCTGCTTAAGATGCCAGAACCCTCTCAGTGAATGTGGGATCCTGAGCTTTGGACCTCCATGTGAAATGAGCCCAGAGGCTCCCTGTGCATCCTCTCCTGCAGCTCGGCTGGGAATAAGATCATGGGATAGAACTGAGAGGGAGCCTGGCTCCAGCTTCTGGGCTAGAGGAGAGAAAGAAAAAGGACTTTGGGGCTTGGCAGCTTCTTGGAAAACCCTCCCCATTCCTGCCTTGCACTAATACCAAACACTGCATGCAGTACTGACATCTCATGTCCTGGGTGGATGGCAGCACAGCCTCCTTCTGCTCTCCTGAGATCTTGTTTAGCCTGCCTAACATGACAAAAACAGCTCTGTAATTAAAGAATCCCAAGTCCAGTCTAAACAGCTTCCCACAATTCTTGTTCTGCAGTGCCAGGAATTAGGGATGCCTAGAGCTGAGAAGACAAACCCTCCTCCTTGGCTGGGGGATGGTGGTCATGGGTGGGGACTGTGACTGCTGTGGAGACTTGAGGGGACACACACTGCTTCTCAGTTTGCACTGGCCTCTGCTCCAGGAAGGATTTTATCTGAGCTCCTCCTAAGTGCCCCTTGTCAAAATATTTGGTGCAAGCTTCCTGCCGCCCACCAGCAATGTGTCCCCAGCTTCCAGGGTCCTGGGAGGGGAGGAACAGGCCAGGATACAGCCACCTCCTGACACTGCAACTATGGGGCAAGGAGTAAAGGAGCCGATACTCCATGTGTGAATGATACTTTCCTTTCTCCCCCACAGCTCCAAAGGGCTGTGGTACTTAAATAAGATCACTGTTTGCTTCCCAGAAGATGCTGAAAGAAGAAACCCACCAATGTCACCAGCACAGGGTATAACTCTTGCCTGTCACTGCCCACATGTGCCCATGATTGCAGGTACCTTGTCACCAGGGATGGGAAGACCCCACAGTGGAGATCCTCTGTGGCCACATCCCTCCTGTCTGAAGGAGAAGAGATGGCAGGCAGCAGCAAATTCTCATCTTTTCCCAGTATCCAAAGCTCTTCCATCTCTCTCTGAAACTTCTGGTAGTGGCTGGGAACAACAGTGGGGCCCAGGCATGCAGTGAGGTGCCAGCCAAGGGCTCAGCAGGGTCAAGGCAAGGTCCAGGGTACTTCAGCATGAAAGACATTGTCATTAGCTGTGGGTTCCCAAGCTGCTGCATCTGCTGTAAATAATTCAGCAGACTAAATGTGTGCTAACAGCAGGTCAGGACAGGGAGCAGAGGAGAAGGAGCAGAGCTTTGGGCCTGGAAAGCAGGGAAGGGCACCAGGATGCAGTGAGATTATTTTCCTCCTGTTAGCTGAACCAGGGTGGTGTCTCCTCCCCGGAAAAGGAGTCAGAGGGTTCCCATGCCCAATGGATCCCTCTCCTCCCCAGTCCCTTCCTGAGCTGTCAGCATCAGTACCAGATGCAACTGCAGGACAATTTCCAGTTGCTCTTGCTCCAAGCACTTTAATGCTGTTTAAACAATTACGCAGTTGATAAATTTTGACAAGAAGAGATAGAAATAGCCTGGGAGAGCCATACAGTAGAAATGCTCTAAACAGATGTCCCTTTTCTCCCCCTTCTGTGTTCCCTGGGGGTCTTTATTGTTTGCTGCCAACTGAACAAGGCAGCTTTCGCATGAGTTAGGATGGTGGGGAGGGGGAGCAAAATGCCTTATTAAAATGGTTTATGACACCATCCCTAGGGTGACGGCTGCTTGTTTTCTCTTTAGGATGGTCTTCCCTGCACTGACAGGAGCCATACAGAGCCTGCTGAACACGGATAACATCAGGCTGTGTGCCCCTCTCTCCACCCGCTCACGGGGTACCAGCCTGGGCAGCCTGGCTGCTGATGATGCTGGGGAGGGAGAGGGGTGTTTGCCAAAAGCAAGTGAGCAGTGACTAGCTGATGTGCCAAGCAGCATAGAGAAATCTGGTCTCACTCTGGGGACATAAAGAGCAAAGCCCAGCAGCAAGTGCACAGAACCTTGTGTCAGCAGGCTCTGCAGCACTGTAGTTTGCCCCAAGTGGCAGAAGTGGAGGACAGAGGGATCATGAAACCATCACTGGAACAGTCAGGTTCACAGAAAAACTCAGTGTCTTGTGTGGCTGAGTTTGGATGTAGGACAAGGCAGGGATCCTCTGGAGATTCACCTCTGGAGGACAGGAGATCACTTAATGGGTCCATGCCAGGAAACCATGAGTAGATTTGGAGCTATAGCTCAGACCTTGGTGCTGCATTTTTGCTCATGTTGGGCTGTCTTGTCTTGAGCATTCCCAGCTCTGGTTGTTTTTCCTCTTCATAGCTGGACAGAGTGAGTAGCTTTGTACTGAGCATACCCCAATTCTGCACATTCCATGAGGAGCAGCCTTGCATGGCATGGCATGGCATGTCACATGCCATGGATGCATCGTGTTCTCTTGGTCAGGGAAAACAACAGAGGGTTGCAAGCAGCTCTCCACCTTTTGGCTGCTTTCTGGATGCTGTGTGAACTGTGTTAGTCTGAGCCAGTGCCTGCTACCAGCAGCTGGACCCAGGGATCTGTGAAGTATTTTATTTGTATGGTGGATGAGCTAGAACTTGCCATCTTTTGATGTTTTTGCAGCTGATGTGGTGCCATTCACTTTTTGGGGGAAATAACTGCCTAGCCCTGCAACGCAAAGTTCATCTCTGCTCTCCCCATATGAACTCAAGCTACTTCCCCTTCCCTCTGTGCCTGATTTCCCTGAGTTGCCAGCCAGGTGCAGCTGCCCTCTGAAAAGGCTCTTTGGCCTCACCAGCCTCTTCCTCTTCTTTCTATTTTGCCCTCACTGAAACCCAGGGACATGGATTCCAGTGCTGCACTGGGGATGCAGGGCAGCCTGTGTCACCTTTCATTCCTCCCCCAGCTTGGTGGTAAACAGTGATGTCAGTGCCTAAATGAAAAGGCAGAAGGGGAAATTAAGACACAGACTGGGGAGGAATTTTCTGAAGCCACGGAACTGGGCTTAAAAACCTGTGTGATGATTCTGTGCCATCCTCACCCTACAAGACTTCCCAAATGCGGTATGTTGGTTTGGACAGCCCCAGTTCCAGGACTCCTACCCACTGCAGACCACCCCAGTGACCTCTGATCACACAGGTCTGCATGTTTCTGCATCACACCATGGAATGGGACAGCTCCCAGGCAGCCAGCCTGGACATGTCACCCATGGGCAACCTCCCCTTTCTGCCACAGCCTTCATCATCCAGCCCTTCCTCCCATTCCTTCTCCCTCTCCTGGCCAGCACATGGGTTTGCTTCTACTTATTCTGTTCACAGAGTCGTGAATTCTAGGGAGAGGGGAATTCCCCTATCTCCAGCTGACCTGAGCATTGGACTTAAGTGGCCAGATAAGGTCCAAAGTCAGAAACTCCTTCCTGGAGCAAGGAGCATGGAGGTAGGAGCTGGTACTGTGGCCACCCCTGCTGTTCACATCAGTGCAAAACAGGTGTGATTATGCTGCTGGGTTGCTCTGTGCAAAAGCACCAGGCTGTTCCTTGCTGTGAATGTCAGTGGTGATACATGGCCTTTGTAAACCCCACTTGTTTTACTGGAGCAGCATAACCACACCAACATCGCCTCCGAAGGCTCAGGAGGGGAAGCAACCCTCACTTTTTTAGCTGCCAAAGCAGTGTTCATGAATGTGATTTTTGCCATGGTGGTTTGAGGACTGCTGTGTCTGCCCATGGACAGTTTTGTCTGGAAGTAGAAAAGAGCAGTGGGTTTTTTCATGGGCATTAAAAAGCTCACAAAGCTCCTGTGATACATCATTTTGCAGCATTCCCTGGTCCCAATTCTCTGTCTCTCAGCAAAATCCAGGGATGATTCCCACTTGGAGTGAGCAAAGCAGTTGCCCAGCAGGAACAGTGGCAGTATGAGGTCTGTGCTGCCACACACCTCCAGGGATTAATTATGACCAAAAAAAGCAAAATGGCAGAGGGGACAGAAGACGGCTCCTGCAGGATGCCAGGATGGAGGTGCCCCGAACTGTGAGTTTATGTTGGGACAGGCTGGCCAAAAAGGGGACTCTTGGATCCAAGACCAAGCCAGCTCTGCCAACTGCTGCATATGTACAAAGACAATATTAGATACTTGCATAGTTCCCGTGATGTTATCAAAGAAGTGATTTGAGAAGGACCCTGGGAAAATGGGAGTAAAGAAGGATGTGAAGGGAGCAAGGGGAACTGCCAAAAGGAGAAAGACTTAAAATAGTCTGTTCGGTGAGTTCAAGGGAAGCTGGAAAGATGCCTTGACTCCTTTTGGTAATTACCTCCAAGCAGAGAAGATACTGGGTACTAACCCAGCAAGCAAAGGCATAACTAGAGCCAGTAACTGGAAGCTGAGCCACAACCACATTTGAATTAGAAATGAGGCTCATATTTTTAATAGAAAAAATGATTAAGCATTGGAACAAACTGCCAAAAGCCATGTCGGCTCCTCTGTCACTTGTTATCTGCAGGGCAAGGCTGGCTGCCTTGCTGAAAGATGGTTCTGTCAAACACAAGTTATTGGGCTCAATAGAGGGATAATGGAGGGATGTAATGGCCTGTGCAACCCAGGAGGTCAGGTGAGATGAACTAATTTTCTCCCGTGGCCTTCAAGTCAGAGACTTAAGGATGGTGCATGTCCCTGTCTTGCAAATTTAGTTTTGCAGTTGCTGTTTCTTTCATCGCTCAATGTAGTTCAGGTGTTTGGTGGTGCAGATCAGGGCTGTGAGGAAAATCCTGCAGAACAGGAAGATGTGGGGTGTTCGGAGGATGCTGCATGTCCCCACTTAGGATGCTCCTCACCCCGCTCCATCCCAGCTCCATGATGTCTTGGCTTTTTCTGCGCCCTGCTCCTGGCTGGGAGGAGACAAATGTTGCCTCAGTGCTGGGGTATCTGCAAGGCACAGGGCAAGGCAGGAAAAAACAGTGGGACAAAATGGGACAAGATGGCTTGGGTCTGAGAAAGGGAATGAAGAAGAGAGATAGGATGAAGATACTCGTGTAAGCATTAGCATGAAGGACAGAAAGCTCTCACAGCCCTCCTTCGAGGGAGGGATTGACAGAGAGCCTTTGATGGGGAGCCGAATGGAGATAATGTGCCATCAAACAGCACGAACTCTGCCTCCAGCGTGCAGACAGGAGCTTGGCACAGCACACCCAGAAGCACTTACCCTCCTTAATGACCGGGCACAGCCTCCCAGGCCACCCCATTATGAGTTACCTCCCCAGGCGAGCTGGCACAAAGGGCTTGGCCAGCCCAAGGGCAGTAGTACCACAAAGCCAGTGATGGTCCAGCCACAACAATCCCAACCCCTCCAAGTGGGTGTAAGGCAGACCCTGAGAGTACAGTGGGGCTGCACACAAGTTTGGGGTCAGACCTGGTTAGTTTGTCTCTTTTTCAAGTTGTCTGACCCCTCCAGGAGAAGGAAAAGCCCTGCATCAGTCACAGGGGGCCATGCACCCTGCATGTCACAGTGCTGGCATTGCTCACAGGGCCACTACCCAGGGCAGGAGCAACTGGTGGCCCAGGGTAGCAAAAGGGCTGTGGTGTACTTGCAGCTGGAGTTTCAGGATGGTGTTGCTTGTGGGCAAAGCAGCACTCACTCCCCCATACTCTCCACCAGCAGCCTGCAAGCAGCAGGCACAGCTGAGCTTATCCTGAGTGGGCAGCCCAGCAGAGACACAAGAGGAGGGGGATGCAGCCCCAGCACAGGGCTCCTTCTGAGCAGCTTTTCCCCACAAAGGAACTAACATGCCAGCAGCTGCTGCCAAATACAATCTGGGGCACATATCAGCAGGAGGAGCTGGCTTGTGCTAGGAGGGGGCCAAGTCATGTTCACCTACTGTTGAAGTCCAGGACATTCCTCTGGATGCCCTGGGAGGCCACAGACCTGAGCAAGAGGGTTTGAGGTCTGCACAGGGGGGTTTTGGAGCTGTACAGGGGGATTGGAGACCCTGGCACAGAGCTCAGGAGGACACTGTCTTTGACTTCAGTCCATGGGAACGACTTCCAACATTGAGGGAAGAATTACAAACCACAAAGATGTGAACAAAGTAGTTTAGTTTGGTATAGGATAAGAAATGATGCAGTTTTGAGTTTTTAGAATATAGGTACATGGGGGACAAGATGGAGGATTGAGGGTGTTGCCCTGAGTTCTTCCTTCTTCTCCCCTGGCCTCCATCTTTTGGTGACAGTGGCACAAAGCAGTTTAAGGAGATTGGATTAGAGTAAAGTTGACCATTTTAGTATAGGTGATAGGTATTGGAATATAAGTGTAAACAGGTGATATGTAACTTTCTGTATAAAGGGACTGCGACATCCCACTGTGGAGGGAGTTGCCTCATGTCCCAGCTGCTGTGCAGATCTCGGCTGGGCATGGAGAACATTTTAAGATATGAAACAATAAACAACACAAAATATCAAGAGAACAAGAACTTGAGGACTCCGCTTCTTTCTTGCTACATGGCTCGGGGCTTTCAGAGGGAAAAAAGACTTTTTACCATCTTTAAGCTCAGGTGAGGAGACCAAACCTGACAACCTACCACCCCGACAGTGCTCCCTGCTTTGTGTGAAAGAGGCGCTTTGATTGCTGACATCTGTAGGCAATCAGATAAGAATTAGAGTTATTCCTCTAGGCATAAATGGTATTTCTAATCTCATAATCCCTTAATATTGTTCTCACCATGATGTGGCTGGTGCTAATCCCTGAGAGTTTGTTCTAGGGCAAATTTCAGGGAAGCCAGGGAGGTGCAGGAGGAGGGGTTGTCCACCTTCCCTCTCTTCAGTCCCAAAATCCCTTCTGGGTGCAAAGCAGTTAGGGACAGCAGGTCAGGCTGCAGCCCTTCTTGCCAGCTGGAGGATGCTCACACTAGGATAAGGGCATTTCAGAGCCCTTTCACCACTGCTGCGAAGAGCTCCCACAGGTCTTCCTGCCCCTATCACTGCTCCCGGTTTGTCTCTTGGCTGGCTGATAAGCTCTGTGGCACCAGCAGTAGACTCCAGCTTTGTTTAGCCACTTGGCTGCTTTCCAAAAGCAATTACTGATCCCTGAGGAGCACCTGGGGCCTCTATTTCTGTTCTGAAGAGGTGCATTGAGGGAAACACCCAACTGCTGCAGGGCTGCAAAGTCCAAGGTTCCCAGCGAGGTGAGGGAGATAAGTGTTTTGTAAGGACCTGGGCTGCCTTTGGCCCTAATTTTGCATCCTCTTTGGGATGGTGTAGGGAGAACCACTTGGGCTGCTCCTTACCCCCTGTCCTGGCATTGGTTTTCTGGATACATATGTGCCTCTCTTCAGCAACCCACAGGGGCCTTCCATACTGGCCATCTTCCAGGCACAGTCAAGGTGGAAAGTGAACTGAAAACCTCTCACCATCTACAATCAGAACAGGCAGGGATTCCTATTTCTCTTGTCCCTGCTGCATCTTCCTTTCTGCAGCCCAGCACAGCTGTGTGTGACAGCCCCACTGGTACTGAACCATGCCAGGGGCTTGTACACCACTCCCAGCAGGAGCTGGGACAAACTTCAGCCTGGGTGGTATCAGGTTCTCCTGCTGCTTGCAGCCAAGAGCATCCCACCATGGTGCAGAGATGGAAATCATGCTCTGGGCACCAGTCCGTCCCAACAGATGGTAAGGAGCCAAGGTAGCATTGTCTCAAGGAAGCAGTTTCCAGTTCAGAGGGTCTGGTGTGTGCAGACACAGGTCTGTGCCTTTCCTGTCTCCTGGGCTCCTTTGCTTTTACAGCAGCTGTTGCTTCTCCTGCCACTTCAAGTTTTTCCCTGCTTTTATTCTGCAGAATAGGTTGGAGAGGCAACAGAAATGTTCCAGCCACATTCTGGGCATCTCCTTCATCCTGGTGAGGTGAAGGTGTTGGAGATGGCTTGGCAGCAGTAAAATATCCAGCAAGTCTGTGTCTGGTTGTGAAGTCTGGAAAGCCTCATGCTGGTAACAACATGCCCATGGCATGGGCATGGAGCAGGACAGGGGATGTGTGAGGAGGCACTTTCCCTAGGGAAGCGTGCCCATCATTGTGCCCTTCACACTCCTCTCACACCATCCCATCCCCCAGCAACCTTCCCACCTGCCTTGCTGAAACCTGTCCATCACTGCCTTGCAGCTCTGAGTGATTTCTTACTATAGCTACATTTTTCCGTGCAGGGAGAGCTCAGATCTCTGCTCAGGTGAGGTCTCCCTCTCATTCTTCATGGCTGGAAGGGAAGGACAGGACTTAGCCTGGAGGCCAGGCACTGAAGACTGTGCCATGGGAATACTGTGATGGCAGGACTCCGGACAGAGTGGTGTGATGGTGCAACCTGTCCGGGACTCCCTCAGTGTCTTGCAAACACCAAAACTCTGAAAAGTTCCTGGGAAGAGAGGAGTGGATGGTGTAGGTTCGTAGTGAGTCAGCCTAACATTGCAGTGTACATCCCTCCTGCTCTCTGAAGGATGGCAACTGGAGAAGGAGATAGCAGGAGCCCTTATTGCACTGGGAGATGCTAATCTTCAGATTCCTAAGTGGTTTGCCCAGAAAGAAGAAATTAATGGGATTTGCAATTCACTGGCAACTTTGGAAAAATGCCCTGTAAGTCAGAGCCCAATGAAAATTTTTGTTATATATTGTTAGAGAATTAAGCACTTGTGTTCAAGATTCTGCTCATTTTATTTTGGTTTGATGAGGTTTTTAATTAAATCAGAGGGAGCTCCAAAAGGAAAAGCCCTGAAAACCCAACATTTCATTTAAAATCACCAGAAGAAAAAAAAAAACCACACCCCAACACCCCTGCTGTTGTTGTCCTGTTTCTGTTGTGAACAAACAGACTGCAAAGCAACCACAGATGTCTGAAAGCCTTTGGCACAGCCAGATCTGTGGTGGTCCCCTGGGCAAGGTGCTGGTAGGACAGTTTGTTTGCACCCATTTGGGTGGTCCCTTGGTGCTAACTGGCCCTGCTGGGGAGGGGATGGGTCCATGGCTGTGGATGGGTGAGAAAATGCTGTTCTGAGCAGCGTGGGGCTGGTATGGGTGCAGAGCAAGGGCTTACCGAACCCTGAGACACCAGGGTGAGAATTACACAGGTAAATGTATCCATTGACCCTGGAACTATGAACCTCTGCCCCTTTCCATGCTTCCCATCCCTGAGGTGTGTCTTTCTGTGCAGGACTACCATCACTCTGCCCAGAATCTGGCCTTGCCCTGTGTCAAAGCTTGGACATAGAGGCCTTGAGATCAAGCTGACATCCTAATTTTGCCTGATTAGGGCACCCACATCTGCAGAGGGAGGGCAATGACAGCATTCCTTGGACTCTGATGACCTCCAGAAGTGGATTGTGCCTGTGTTATCTCTCTTCAATGAGCAGCCCAGTCTCTGTCTCTTAAAACTTGTTTAAACCAGCCCTTTTTCTCCTTGGGGCTGGGATAGCATTGCTGTTCACAGCCGAAGGCCCTCTTGCCTCCATGGAAATCATCCAGGGCTGCACCAGGAAAAGCAGATAATTAAATTCAGGCCCTTGCTTTTCCCCCATCAAGCAGATGCAGCATGATGGCAGTCCTACAGAGACTTTATTTGGGGCAGGGGGCAGAAATTTCAGTCTTGAACTTCCCTATAGCAGCTGCTGCTATGTGTCCTCTGAGCCAGGGACCTGCTTCCCCTATCCGGCCATGCCTCGCTGGCTTATCATTTCCAATCCTATCAGAAACAAAACTGCTGCTGCTTAATGCTTCATTACAGGCTGTTATGTGTCTCCTGCACTGCCCAGGAGAGCAGCAAGGAGGGCTCTGACTCTATTTAATAACTGTTTCATGGTTCCTAATTGACAGATAAAAACGCTACTAACTCAGTTTCATCGAACATAAACCATGGGCAGGAGCAGTGGTGCCCTTCTGGAGCCAGGGTGGCAGCACGAATTTTGATCCATTATTTTGACATGGGAAATCCATAATATGCCAATCTGCCATCCCAGTGACAGATTTACACCTCACTTTTTCTCCCTGTTGGTTTTGGCTTTTGCAGCCTGGGATAAGCTCTTGGGGAGGGATTTGGGGAAGGGTGGCCAGGGAAGATAGAGGAAGTGAGATGGTGACTGGTGCTTTATTCTGAGGGCATTTCCCACGAGGGGCTGCAGCACCCCTGGCACAGCTCTTGGCAGCAAGGATTGGCTTTGCAGCATGTGCCCACGGAGATCCTTGTCTGCTCACCTCAGGACTGAGCCTCACCCTGGCAGGTCCCCAGCCCCAGGACTGTCACACTGTGGTTGTTAGGCTGACCCAGACTTGTACCTGGGGAAGATTTACCAAGACTTTCAGCTCTGGTAGAAAAGGACCTATATGTGCTTAGATGAAATAGGTAAAGATTTTTGATTGTAATTTGGAGATGCTGGTAAATCAAGGTGGTTTTTTGTGCCCTGTGTGGTTAGCAGGATTGTGTCATTCCCTGGGGCATTCCCCTCCCTCTTTCTACTGGTGTAGGTGACCAAGTGACCCAGAGTTCTTCCATGTTTTGTGCTGAGAAACTCCAGACAGAGTCTGGACTCCTGCTGTCTCCAGGAATAGTAATGATAAATG
Organism: Sinosuthora webbiana; assembly: GCA_013397395.1. NCBI lineage: Eukaryota > Metazoa > Chordata > Aves > Passeriformes > Sylviidae > Sinosuthora > Sinosuthora webbiana. The sequence continues at coordinate 33,607 of VXBN01010116.1, read as the reverse complement.
CTGGGATTCAAAAGCTGCATGCTGGACCTGAAACCTGCTATTCAAATAATTTGGGATTTGCCCTATCAGATCCCACATGGAGCTGGCACTTGGAAAAAAGCCTTTGGAAATGAGATTTTTCAGGGCTTTCTCCTCCCATCACAATGACTGGAAACTTAAATACCATCTGGCAGTCCCATAGGTATTTGTGACTGCTGCTGGGGCTGAATTGCACCCAAGGTGGGAGCAGCATCACTCCCAAGAGGCATGGGCAGAGGTGGAGTTGCAGAGAAGTGCTAAGGGCTCATAGCTCTGTGCAGAGCAAAGTAAAGCTGATGGCCACTGAAGGCATGCTGAGAGGATGAGAGGTTATTAGTAGTGAGTGCTTCAGGGATAACATGGAAGATATTGATTTAAATAAAAATCACCATAACAGCAGCTCTAACACTATCCTGTGGGTCGCTAGGAGGAGAATCAGAGGCAGCAGAGCTCCAGTGCTGGCACACTCCTAGCTGGAAATATCACACTGGAGAGAGCCAGGTCTGCTGCCTGTGCTTGTGAGCGGGGACAGAGACAGGGACAGGGAAGCAGACACTGTGCCATGGTGTGCAGCACACACTGGGATGCCTAAAGAACATCACTGTAGTGAGGTGAGAGGCTGGACCCACCGTGACCCACAAGGGCACATCGTCCTGTTTGCAGCTCTGCTGGGAGACACAGTGCCAGGACATGGATATCCATGATCTCAGCCAGTTGCACAACCCCCGTGGAGGTCAGATTCCTGTGGTGTGAGTCAGCTGCATTCCTCCCAAGGTCAGCGAACTGTGCTGAGCTTCAGTGGCCTCGGCTGTCTCCTGCCCCCAACGCTTGCAGTGATTAACTGCACTAGGGATGCTCGGTTTGGGTGGACAACACAAAGGCTAAGAGTCTCAGGTCAGCTGGGGACAGCTTCAGCTGCTGGTCCATGGGAGAGGAGAGGAGCAGAGCAGTTTCTTGGCCACCCTTCCTGCCAGGAGTACTTTTATCAATGGGGTGTGAAGGGGTGATAAAATGCTACCAAACTGTCTCCATAGACAGCTAATCCATTGGTATAGATTTGTTGTTAGGGAATCCTGCAGGCCCACCCAATTCCTTATAGCTGGCTGTAACTTTCCTGCCATGGGTACAGCCACCTGCAACACCAGCTGCCCTCATCAGGATGTGGAGACATGTCATGATGGACTGTCAGCAAACAGAGATGTGATGCGACATAACAGCCAAGCTGTCAAGATAGAGAAGGTCTCAGCAAGTAACAGAAGGGTTTCTCCACTCCAGGGAATTTTTTATGTGGAGTTTTTGGTGTGTTTCCTCCTGATCAGCATACTTCCATAAGAATTGAGCATTTTGCAGAGGAAACCTTCCATGCCCTTCAGCTTTCTATTGAATATGGGCAGACCATCTGCTGGACCTGGTGCACAGACAGCACAGGCTGCACCAAGGTGGATCCACATTACCAGATCTCACTTCCTGCTCAAGGGAATTAAAACCACCTGGAGCAGCCCCCTCCCTCTGGGACAACACAGCTTCCTTCAGGCCAGCTTGCAGCCCAGTTCTGGCATTGTGCAGGCAGTGAAAGGGCATTACAGTCAGAGAATGGAGACGCCTGCCCAGCCTGGATCCAGCCCTGATCCTGCCCACTGGGCTGTCCTGGGAGCATTACACACCTGATCAGTATCAGCTTCTCTCTGGGGACAAGGTAAAATGAGCAAGCTGACCTGGACTGGAATGGCTGCTGGGAGTGGTCAGGTGCCGGGACCTGTGGCTGGGAGCTCCCCGTTGCTTTGTGTCGTACCACAGTCTCTGCTTGCACTCAGACTCTGCACCGAGACGGTCACTCGGGTTTAATGTCCCTATAAATGACACGTGTGGGGCTTTTTGCCAAATCAGCGCGACCTTCTTGTAGATGTGAAGTTCCCTGTGCAATGCTGCAGCCCTGCAGCAGCACCCCTGCACTCTCTCAAGGAGCTCATTTCTACATGGAAAACCCCACATGGGGCAAAACTAAAGGAGATGCAGAACAATCAAAATCCAGCTGTTTGGGGCTGCACAAGCCTTTCTGTCAGTGCACAAGCCAGTGGTAGTATGAACACAGTGTCAGACAGCATCTGCAGCAAGGATAAGGATATTTCCAGCACTCTTAGAGGCCAGTTTACAATGCTGGGATTCTCTCCAGCTAAACCACTTGGGTTCAGATTTTCACTAACCCACCTCATTTCCTCATTTTTCTTAATCTCCCAGCAAAAATTAAACCACTGTCTGCTTTGACCAGCTCATTGCCTGGAATTAAATGACTAACTTCTGGCCAGTGGTGGTCCTGGCTTGTCCTAGGAAGATGGCAGTAGAGAGTAAAAGAGGGGTAATAGAGAGTAAAATTGCAACCAAAGAGCTTTGGCCAAGCAAGCAGCTTTGTTCTCAAGCCATTACAAGTTGATTGATCCCAATATCTTTGTGCCATGGGAAAAGGCAGATGTGTGCACCCCCTGCAGCGACCCTGTGATGTGGAATGTGAGGAAGATGTGGGGGCCCAAGGCTGCTGCCTGCCCTGCTGTGTGGCCCCTGCAGGGCAGGATACTGCCCTGAATAGATCCCTCTTTGAAGGGTAGCAAAACTGTGAGGAAATCATTCAGCCCTGATATCAAGACTTCCAATGGCAGGAAATCCTCTTGAGCCTTTGGCAAGCTCTTCCAGCTGTCAAAAACATTTACCATTTTTTATGCATTTTTATCAGGCACTGATCTCTGTGGTGACCAGTGACAGGACCTGAGGGAATGGCCTGAAGCTGTGTCAGGAGAGATTTAGTTTGGATAATAGGAAAAGGTTCTTCACTCAGAGGGTGTTTGGGAAGTGAATAGGCTCCCCAGGGAAGTGGTCAAAGCACCAAACCTGACAGAGCTCCAGAAGCATTTGGGCAATGCTCTCAGGCACAGGGTGGGATTCTTGGGACTATCCTGTGCAGAGCTAAGACCAGGAATTGATGATCCTTGTTGGTCCCTTCTGACTCAGCATATTCCATAATTCTGTGAAAACGCTGCAGACAAGTATGTACTCCATATAAAGGAAAGATTCGATTTGCCTTCCCCAAATGTCTGTCTGTCCCCATCAGGCACAGAAAGAGTGAAGACAGATTGCTTGGCCCAACCAGTTCCTTTCCAGTTGGTTATAGATAGATAAAGGCACCTGAGAGCATCAGCCCAGCCCTTCAGAGATGTGACTATCCAGCTCTCCATGGCATTCCTGCAAAGTTTCTCACCAGGCTTGGCTCCCATCAGGCTGGCATCTCTTCTGACTCAGGGCTTGGGGAGGGCAAGATCTGCCCTGAACGTCTTCACTCTGTGACTCAAGTTTTTTACATCCTGCCTTGAGAGACATCCCACATCTTGGAAGGCTTTTGGCCATGTCAGGGCCAACATCCCCATGTTGTAAACCCTCAGCTCAGGCCAAGCTCAGGTGGTTTTCCTTACCAAGATCTATTGGTAGCTTTACTTTTAATAGCATGTACGTGATGTGGAGTGGGATAGCCCACTCCAGCTCTGGCTGGCTCGTTATAAATCTCAGAAAGAAAAAAAATATGNGCGGGTGATAAAAAAGCAGAAGAAAGAGACTGTTTTCCCAGAACCCGAAAGCAGACGGGTGGGGAGCGGGAAAGGCAGGGTCGTACGGCTCGCTGGGGCAGAGTGTGCAGTTGTTTACACTGGAAATGAGTTTCTGTTTATTGCAAGCTATGGTGGGGAGACCACAACGTGAATGTAAAACAAAATGGGAAGGGTGTGGGAAAAGTCAGGGGAGGGGGTGCGGGTGCCTTTGACAAACTCCAGAAGTCACGTCCAGTAATAAATCAAGCCGGGATCTGTCTCAGGACACAGGACCCAGAACATCTGCTTGGGCTGCAGGGAAGCCAGGCAGGCAAGGAGGGATCTCCCAGACTTGCCGGAGGCCAGGCAAGAGACAGGGGCTTGGGCAGCTCAGCCACCCATAGGTGCTGAGCACACCAGTGCTCGAATGCCTGCAGAGGTGACTGAGCACCTGGAGTTCACCAGGAAACTGCACTCGGGTCTGAGGGATTTAACAGGCATCATCAGTCAGCCTCTCCATCCTCAGTAGCCCTCCCTTGACTGCTCTGTGCCTCCATTCCCCTGTAAGGTGACTGACTGTAAGGTGATGCTTTTCTCCCTTCACAGGATGCACAGGATGCTTTTCTCCCATCAACCACATTTCCCAAGCCTTGCAGCAATTACCACATGGGCAGGCAACTCCTGCATCATTTCAGAGCTGAGGCATGGTGTAGGTGCCACCAGGAAAAAAGGACCACTGCCCAGTTCCAAGGCAGCAGGAATTAGTATGTTAACAGGGCTGGTGGTGAAATAAGAGACAAATCCCACAATAACTCCACTGGGGCCAGCAATGCATCCATTCTGTGTACAGACTTTGAAGGTATTAAGTGCTAAGGATTTTGGTTTGACATCTGAATCCAGCTGCATTGTTGTGAGAAGCCCTTGCAGGTTATTGCTCCAGACCAAACTTCCATAAATAATCTATTGCCTTGGGTGTAGTGCTTTCGAAGGGGCGGTGAATGTTTGTTTTGCTGATTTAAGCATTCCTGTCCTCTTCTTCCTTTTCCCATTCCCTGGAAAATGGATCCTATTAACCACTGCAGATGACACAACACATGCCAATACATTTGCAACCCATTTGGCTCATAGCAACAGCTGCTTTCAAGCTACAAACTTCCTCAAGGGTCCAAGTAAAGCATCAGCATGGGGGTGAAAAAAGACAGTGCATCTGCCCAGTGGGTCCTGGCCCAGTTCTTGCCTTTGCATCCCATATTAGTACAGAAAGCTGGATAGAAAGTCACCAAGATGCATGCGTGAGTTACAACCTCAAAAGTCATTTGAGTTTCACTATGCGGGCCGTGGTTGAGCTGCTCTGCCATCAAGCTGTGGGTGCTGCTGTGGGATCTTCTCTCCAGAAATGCCAGTGAACAGCTTTCTGGGCATGGGACAGGTACCCATGCTATGCCTCCAGCATCTCCCTGAGGCAGACAAACACCAAATCTTCCCATACTGGATCCAGCCAGGTTCAACTTCATGCCACCACTGGAAAGGACCAAAACTTTGGCAGCATCACAGCATTTACCCACTTATTCCAGACCTGTTGCCTTTGTTCCCATACTGCTGGTGACTTATACGCCATGGTGACTTATACACCATGGTGACTTACACACCATGGGACAGACCTAACTGCATTGGCATTAACCCAGTCAGAGCTGTTTTTTTCTGCTCCAGTAGAGGATGACAAACTATGGGGTAAACCCAGACTGCTCTGCGTGTCTGTTTTTTGCCAGCATATCCTTGCAGCTCTCATTTGCAGCCAAGCCCTGGCTCTCAGAGCTGTCCCAGTTGCTCACCTCATCTCAGAAGGATTGTGAGCCGTCTGTGTGCATCAAGGGGCAAGTCCCTGTTGCAGGAGGCATTTGCAGTGTGCTCCTGGTCTGTGATAGGGAAGTGTGAGTCCAGACACCACAACATCCTTATGCTGCTGGCAAGGTCCAGACTGCGGGGCTTGGTCTTCACCTGTAATTTTCTGTGCAACGCTTCAGAGAGCACAGCAAAACCCTTCAGTGACTCTAATAACATTTCTCTCCAAAGCACTAGGGTATTTCCCCCCCACCCCTGTGAAGTCACGCTTCAGGTCTGCTGAAATCCTAGCAAATGCCTCCTAAAATCCCCTGGAGCCCGTGTGACAGTTTATTGAGAGTCCGGGACTGTTTGACCTTGGAGGGGGTGAGGAAGGGAGGGGAAGAAAGAGCAGCCCTAGGCTTCCCTGCCAAACTACTTGATCCATTGCTGAGCCTGTTGCAGAGACCACAGCACAGCCAGAAATCAGTCCCAGACCATCAGTGGGGTATCTGGGCACAGTGCCTTCCTCTCTCCTCTGCCCCAGGTCTCTCAAGCATCTCCCGCTGTGCTGGGCAGTGTTGCTGAATGAACAGTGTGGTGTGTTCCCTAAAAAAGCAGCAATGCCCCAACCACCTGTGCATGATGCCCATCCCAGCATCCTGGCCCCCTCATCCTGCCCAAAACAACTTTTGTGAACCTCTGGGTCTCAACTCCTTCCCTGCTGTGATGCTTGGATTGTGCAGGAAGGTTGCCCACCCTGGGGGAGCTCTGTGCTGGGGGTTCCCACCATTCCTCAGGAAATAATTAAAAAATTAAAACACTGATAACAATAGTTTTATATGACAATAAATGCTTCAAGTGCTTTTTATTTCTTCTTTGGTAAAAGTAAATCAGAGGATGCGTGGCAGGCTGCTGTCCTCCATGAGGCAGGAGAGGGTGTGCTGAGCATCCAGGTTATCACTGTCAGGGCAGACTTGGCAACGATGCTGCTCTTGCCACTGATCTGGTGCTGATGCTCCCAGGGAAGGTGTGTTTGCTTCTGGGGTTTCATTGTTAAAAGGCCCTCAATAAATTACAGAGAGTCTGGAGGAAAATTGATTAAAGAATTAAAAGATATCACATGACCTAAAGGGGAGATTAGGAGAATTTAGTGAGGTGCTTGCTGCTGAGTGAAGCTGGGGAGAGTAGGGAGGGAACAAAATGAAAACAACCTTGCAAAGGTGGTGATTAGAGAAGGTGGAAACAGTCTCTGTGAGTAACTGAATTGGTTTGTGCCTTATATTTTGTTTTGCAAGTGCTAGGCTCTCACACACGGGTGGGAATGGGATCCCCAAGCCGCTTGAGCCGTTGGAGCTGCCCGGGCCACACATGCCACAGACATCCCCTGGCGTTTGCCCCCTGCTGCTTGTGGGGGTTTAAGCATCGAGCCAGGATTTGAGGAAGATGAGCGTCATGTTCATAAAGCAAAGGACCTTTTTTTTATTTCGACTTCTTTACAGATGGACTGGATAATGGGACCTCCCTTGAAGCCAGCTGAGTTAAGGACACAGTTATTACTTCCAAATGCAGTGAAGTCTGGAGCTGTGTGACTTACATTATCCGAAGGACCCCATTGCCTTAAGAATAGAATAAGGCCAGGGTCTGATTCAGGCCTGAGGATAAAAAAACAGACATCAGTAAAGAGAGCAGTGGTGTTGAGCAGTGCTGTTAGCTGAGCTGGTATTGCAGCCCAACACCTCCAGAAATGTCACACTCTTCTGTTTTTCATCTGCTTGAAGGACACATTTTGGATGAGCTACAAAGACTATGGTCTTCCTGCCTCTACCCCAAGGTACCAACAGCACAGGGGAAGATTTTGACTTGAGCTGGGAGCACTCCTACTGTTAGTGACATGTCTGACTGGTATTTTCTCCAAGCTAGAGAGTGAGCAGCTAAGGACTGGTGTGGAGATCTCATTTCCTATGATAAATTAGGCATCTTCCCAAATGTCTGTTATTAATGGGCTATCATCATCCCTGAGCAGCCAGAATAGCACCACAAACCAGAGCCACACCCTGTGGGGTCCATTTCAGCTCCATCCCACCCATGGCCTGTGTGTTTCATGCAGAAGCACAGGTAGGATGAGTCAGATGGCTTCTCTGGACGTACCAAAGGAGGCTGACTCCTGCTGGAAGGACTCACATATTTGTGATGGGAAGAGCATGGGAAGAAGCTCCTTCTGGTCCTGTGTATCTGTGCTCTACCCACCTCCAGCATCTCCTTTGGCTCCAGCCCAGCTGTTTTTGCGAGATTCCTGCAGGTGGTTTTCCAGCAGGACTGCAACAATGACATGAAGCTGGGCAAAGCCACCAGCATTACAGGGGACACACAGCAGGGTCCAGGCAGCTGAGGGACAGGTACAGGCTGCAGATCAGCCCCAGGAACAGAGTAGCTTCTCACCAGGAGATGACGTGGAGCAGAAGGCCAGCCCCAAGGATGTGAGTCGCTGACTGGGGGAGGCTGAGTCTGTGTGAGCAAACCCAAATGCAGTCAGGATGGCCAAACACAGGATGTGCAAATGGCTTCTATGCCTGCGCACACATCTGGTGCACCATGTGGTACAGATGTCCACTCTTAAGGCTCCTGTCCTGACTGAATCCAAAGCAGAGCAGTCAGTACAGGTTCAAGAGCACCGTGGGGGCTGCCTTGTGAGGGGATGGAAGAACAGACTGCAACATATTCCCTAGCAGAACATGTGGATGAAAGGAAAGGGTGGTTTTCAATAAATGCTGAAGGAAAGGAACTTTTCATGCAAAAGCCAGTGTTAGTATGAGGAGAAGGTGGGTAGGGGTTATGTCTGCTTACTAGCCACTCCCATCAGCTCCTCCTTCCCAGATAGGAGAAGCCAAAATATATTCCTCTCTCCTGCAGAGAGTCAGAAACCTCTTACTTCTTCCTCTCCATTCCCCATGGGGTGAGAGGCCTCTCTGCCAGCAGGTACCTCTCTCACTGGGGAAGAGGAGAGCAGAGAAGAGGACATATCCAGACTGCATGACAAGAGAGATGAAGAGAGAGGAGGCATTTTTGTTTNCCACCCCCCCACCCCTCCTCGGGAGATAGCTGGTAATATTCGTGGCTAGCTTGTTGCTCAGTTCATGACAAAGTGCTTATAGCTTCCCTCCAGAGGCTCCTCCTGGATAAATATACAACTTCCAGGAGTTCTGGTGGGACAGCTTTGTCGAGGATACATGGCTGTTGATGGTCCCAGTTGTGTCTGATCACACCTGGTATTTTTCCTGTCTTCTCCATCTGGAGAGAGGATGGATTGCTTTCTTGCAGCAAATAAGGTGATGGAGGGGGCAGGGGCATTGCATGGTGTAGGTTGTACCGGGAAATTCTGCCTGGAGCTGAAAAGAGGGAGAAGGGGGTGCTGAATTCTCTGCTGCACACAGTGCAGGCATGGAAGCAGGGGAACCTTGGGGTCTTGAATACCTGAAGAACCCTTGGGATCACCCTGCATTCCCCCTGCACAACCAAGACAAGAAAGGCACAACCCTCTCTCTCAGCACACAGGGATGTTTCCGCTCTATGGCTTTTCCAGCTGATCTCCTGAAGGAGATTGTCAGGTGTCTGCAGGCTGCTGTGGTCAGGCCTTTTATTGAGGAGACCCAAGGAAGGCAGCTACTTCTCCATGGACACCAGGGCTGTGATGTGTTCCCATGTGCACCAACCACAACCTCCTTGGGGTATGGAGAAGTTACTAGAGAACCTGTGTGTCACAAGGAGGCATCTCCCACCTGCATTGCCTTGCACAGTGCATCCAGCCCCATGTCGAGGAGAATAGTCCCCTAGAAGGAGAAATTATTTTGTCAAGGACCGGAAAATCCCATGCAATTCATGCCCTTCATCTTTCCCAGCCATTTTAGAAGAGACAAGCTCAGTATTTGAGTGGGAGCTGCAGGGGCATGAAACTCTCCTCTCCGAATCCCAGCTGTGGAAAACCCCGTGAATGTTCAAAAACGGAGGGCACATCAGCCCCCTGCTCTCCCTTCCCCGCTGTCTGGGCATGGCAGACTGGCATCCTGGGGTGCTCCAGCCCTGACCTGTAGGCAGGGATATGCCCTCCGTCCCCGGAGCCTCCCAAAGCCCCGTTTGCCAGCACTTTTCCCTCGTTTGCTGCACATTCCCTCACCCCAGACTGCTCTCCAGGTCTCCAGGAGCTGGACGGGGGCCGGCACAGTCAATCCCAGAGCAGCCGGTAACGAGGTTTGGTCATTACTGCCCGGGGCTATGTGCGAACCAGTGACCTGGCTCTGAAATGGTTTATGTTACATGCAAATCCCCTCGCAGAGGTGTTGGGGGAGGAAAGCCGGCCTCGCCGTGAACTCCCTGGGCTGAAGAGCAAACCCCAGCGCTGCAGAGAACTTCCCGTGCCCGGCGAGCGGCTGTGCTGCCGCATCCCACCTTTCCAGTGTACCCATCCCAGGGGTACCACACCGAGCACCGCGGCCCCGGCCCTGCTCCAGGACTGGCGGTGCTACTGTTATACACAAAACAATAATCAGCTGCCGTAACGAGGATGCAGAGTAGCTGAGCTGGCTTCCCTGCTGTTGTGCTGGCTCCAAGTAGAAACAGCTGCATTTGGTTTGGTTAAATGTTTTATTTACTCACAATTATCCCAGATAACAGGTTTGCATTCATTTGTTCAATATTGAATATTGTTTCAGAGGAAAGCTGCTCTTTGGTTCCTGGTGGAGGACTGGAGGGTCAGAAGGGACCTCCTGTTGTGGTGTGGTCCCAAGTGAAGGGGTGGAGGTGTCCAGCATCCCTGCTGTGCATCACTCCCTAAGGCACCCAGCCTAGAATGCTGCCCTATGGGAATAAAGTCACCTCCAGGAGCACAGCTGGGTTTGGGGTGCTGCTGTGCTCAGCAGGATGGGCATTTCCCTGGGACAACAATGCTGCCAAGCACCAGGACTGCTGGAGGGAGTGGGAATAAGAGGGTCTGTCATGGCTTTGGTATGCCAGATAGCTTCTCCTGCCTAAATCACCTTCCTGTAGCATCTTGCACCTTGGAGCACCTCCAGCAAAGGCTGCCATTCCAGACAGCCAGCCCACCCCATGTTAGGGTTGCCAGAGCCCCTGTGCTCTTGCTTTTTCACAGATCAAGGCTGTGAGGTTTGCTTGATAATTTTCTGGAGGCTGGAGAGTGGTCAGGCTTGAGGAGCAGCTCTGCTGGAAACAGCATGGCCTCATGCAGTGCAGGATGGAGCAAACTCAAGTAAGCCTGTGATCACACTGGGAGTGATCACAAAGTGGGATGCTGGTCTCCTCTTCTCTCCTCTCCTCTCCTCTCCTCTCCTCTCCTCTCCTC